>JALMQS010000117.1:5890043-6011702 GCA_024734495.1 Forficula auricularia
TCATTCATAAATTAATTCCTGTGAATCCATTGTAATAGAGTGATGAAGAGGGCAAAGCCCTCGAAACTATAGTCTCCTTATAAATAAATAAAATTTATAATTCCAGCAGAAGACACACTCTTTTATTATCTCCTTTGAAATATAGTTATATGGAGTGAATTAATTAAGAAACACTACTTTTATTGACTTATATTTTTATTTTTTTATTTATACAATCACCCACTATATT
The DNA here is from genome assembly GCA_024734495.1 of Forficula auricularia. Lineage (NCBI taxonomy): Eukaryota > Metazoa > Arthropoda > Insecta > Dermaptera > Forficulidae > Forficula > Forficula auricularia. The sequence goes on from JALMQS010000117.1 coordinate 5,890,273, forward strand.
TATATTAAACAGTAACTAAATCAAAACTTCTGTAAGTAAAAGAAAAAAAACATTTTCGACTACATCAACTTTTCATAGGCATTGCTTGCCATCAATGCGACGACGAATGATACTGTTTTTTTGTGTTTACACAAATACTTTATATCAGGTCTTATTGATAGAAGTTGTAATCTCATATCCGAATCTGCATCTAGCTTATTGCGGTACTTATTTTTTGTTAATATGTAAGTTGAGAACTCGCACAAATAAGTTGTAGCAAATGGTAAAAGAGAATCAAAACACCTTTCTGGGTCAACTGTGGATATTCGCCTGTTTAACTACACCAAAATTTTGACAAAGGCATCATTTTATAGGCTGTCTGCAGTGAAGAATCTGAAGATATTTCGATAAAAATTTTATAATCTTGGTGTGAAAAGGAGGATGGCTTTTCACTAACAACAAAAGGATTTTTCATCCAGGAATTATTTTCCAGTTTTTTGAAATTATCATCAGTGAAATATTGTTCTATTGATTTATTCAGGCATTCCAAGTGATTAACGATTTTGGTATATTAACTGGTATTTAGATCTTCTTCCAAAATGTTCTTCATGGAAAACACCCGAGATCTCTGCGATTCACACAACTAATCCAAAACTTCAACTTGCTTTTGAACGCTAGAATTTTTTCACCTACCCTGAATTTTTTGCGGAACCCTTGGCGTGTTTTTATGGAAACCCAGGGTTCCGCGGAACATACTTTGAGAAACAGTGTAGTATAGAGTTGGCCAAATGCAGGGCCAGGGAGGAAAAAAAATGAAATTATATATAAATAAAAATATTTCATTATTCTGTTAAACTCCGCAAACTTTTTTCTTTAAATAAATATATAAAATACTTTTGAACACGCTTTTTATTTCACAAATTTCTCTGGAACCACATTATCTATGGCTATTTCATTTCAAAAGCGATAAGTTTTGAATTTCAATTATTTTACAAATTGAACCTCTCACAATATTTTAATAAATAATAACCTAAGTCAATCATCTGATTTTGTATTTATTTAAGACTTAAGACTTTTCAGGTCAGGTGATGATTTAGAAGTTTGCGGATATAATTCTATATTAGGGTGTTCAAGAGTTGATCTTATTGATGCTTCGAGAATCAATCAAATTATCGACTTTTTGGCATCGTAATGCATGGGACGAGAGATTTCCGGCCACTGATTCAATTTATTTATATTTCGATAAGTGGCATTCGCGTTAAATCAATCGGAAATCACTCCAATGAACAATTTTCCCATAACATTTATGGAGAAAATAGTCTCTCTAGTAACCGCCAGCTAAAATACAGTAAGACAAATAGAAAATTGATTCATTTTTTATTAAGGACTATTAATGTAATGTATATTATGAATTAGAAAATTAAATAATATAAAATCTCATCTCCAAGACCTAATTATCTCCGTTAGTGCTCTTTTCCAGGGAAAATAGAATCAAATCGAATAATGCCAATTCGTTTAACCTTATGACTTCTGGAGTCAGGCATTTGATTCCTATTTTCATTTCTCCCTAATCCTATAAACCTTTAAGATACGCAAGTAACTTGGACTTCGATTCTTTAAGTTTTAACATGCACTCTTTTTTTTAAGATACAAGATTTACTCTGAATTATGGTTAGTTTGACCGGTCAAACTAACGAATACCTTTGATATCTAGCTAAATCTGATAGAATGTGCGCCTATAGTTAGAGCCAAAAAAATTATATTAAAAAAAAAAACTAAAAAACACTTTTCTAAAAAGTATAAAATACTTAATCAAAAATTGTGGGGTTTTTAAGTTTTATCATTCAAATTTGGTACATAGGTTTATTAATGCTAAATCTCAGGAAGGTTTTTTATTTTTTTGAAATTTGACCCCTGATCTGAAAAATGGGGGATTTTTGATTTTGTAGTCTAAAACACAAAAGGCTTCGTATCTTTCTTGCCATTGGACTAAGTTCAACCAAATTTTGTATATATAATCTGTGGGCCACTAGAAGGGTAGAAATTCAAAAACTAACCACCCAAAATGGGCGGGGAGGTCAAAAAATGAAAATTCTTTTCCTTGGAGCAAACTCAAACAAATTTTGTATACATAATCTGTGAGCCACTAGAAGGCTATAAATGCAAAAATTAACCACCCAAAATAGGGGGGGTCAAAATATGAAAATTGTACCAAACTCAAACAAATTTTGTATACATAATCAGTGGGCCTAGAAATGCAAAAATTAGGTATGACGCGGGGTGGGGTGCGGAGGTGCGGTGCAGGGGGCCCTGGTGGGGGTGGGAAGAGTGCGTAGTGGGGTGTAGGGTGGGGGGACGGGTTCGGGGGTGGAATGCAGGGGTGGGGGCTGAGGTGGGGTCCAGGGGGCGTAACCCCCTGGCTACCGGAGACGCCCGTGGAAGGCGGGCTTCTCAGCTAGTTTTTAAATAATTTCATTTAAATTGAATAGGTAAACAATTATTTTTATAGAGAAATGTTTGCGGAATTTAACAAAAGTCACATTGATACATAAATACATAGATACGTACTTAGAGATGAAGCTAATATAAAGCGTGTAAAAAGGCCGCATTATTATCACATGTATTTTGCCCTCTAAAAACTCATTAGCAATACTCTATGTTTTAAGGTGTGAGCCTTAACATATGAACTCTTCTCTGCTTCAGTCAGATTCTACTTCAGTTGACTCATTTCTCTAATTTTTTCAAAAACTTCCTCATTTGTAATTGAATCCACCAATTTAATCTTTAACATTCTTCTGTATCACCCAGTCTTAACATTTTGCCACCATATTTCGAAGGCTTCCAGTCTTTCTCTCTGCCTCTGCAATCATTTTGGCTTTGCATCAGCACATAGCAACAATGTCCCATGCTTGTCTTCAGCAATATTATTTTATTTTCAAAGCTACCATACAATTTTTTGTTCTGAATTAATATTTCATTAAATTTTATCACTGACAAAAATGCGATTTGTCTCATAAAATAGCGAAATAGGAAACTTGAACTACTCCAGAGAACAATTTTCACAGCTACTATGAAGATAATATGCTGTATAGAACAAGAAAACAAGTAGTAGAGCACAAAAAGATTAATGTTAGTAGCATCAACAAAATGATTTGTTTAATAATAAAATAGATTTTTAAATCAAAAGCAAGTATAATAATAATGCCATCATCTTGCCTATAACTAAATTTGTTTTAGGGAGTGAGAATGTTCAGTCTATCAAGGATTTTTATCGGCTGAACAAGTTTCTTGATATTTGAAAGAGACCTCGATAAATTGGACCTCCCTGTTGGAATGTCTACTACCTATGTTTGTTTTCTTTCACTCACCAGGCAATATTTCCAGTTTATTTTTGTTTATGTTGGCTGTCTCCTTAAAAGCTTTCCTTTAGAGCCTAAACATCATTTTACCCCCTGCTAGATTGACATTTGCTCCAAGTTGACTGACGCACGAGTTAAGGTCTCTAGTTCACAAATATCCACCTCGTTCTCTTTTTTTTCGGATTCCAAACAACAGGCGGATGGAATGAATGGGCGCGTCCTGTTGTTTGTAAACTTGCCAACCGAGTCTCTTGGGCGCCGACTTTTCCAAAGTTCACTTTGTTGACCTTTTTCGGACTTAATCGAAAGGGACGTGCCACAACCTCCACTCTCTGTTAAATCATATCGATTTTTTCATTCCACTACTTAATCCATTATGGCTGAGAAATCGAACCATAGGTACTTGTTATTTCAACAGTCATAAATTTCCACTCTCCTTCATCTTTTTATATACTTCTAAATTCTAATATAGAAAGGGAAATATATATCGTAACGGGAAGGAAGAAAATAAATTACATAATTTACCGATTTTCGGATGTTTTCAAATTAGAGATTTATTCCCTTTTCAAAAGGAAAAAAATTCGTTATCCGGCATCGTTATATTAAGGTTTTTCACCCCCTCATTTTATTCACTTTTCATTTCCAGGTGCGTCTTTAAAGATACAATTAATTTCTGATAAATCTTTCTCAATTTTCGTTTTATATTCAATTTTTCAAAGATTAAAGATTCTAATATTACTTACCAAGATTTTTTTAAAGTTTCTCATTTGATCAAATAGTTAATTTTTAAGTATAAATAATATAAAGAAATGAGTATCTATTTGAGAAAGAAAGATCGAATTTTTTTCTCAAAATTAACTTGCGATATATAAACAATTATTAATTAAATGAATTTAGGTCGAATCAAAGAGTTCAATAGAAATGTTTATATTGCATGTAGGGGGGCCCTGCCTGCTCAGGAGTTGAACCCAAGCACTAGTTTACTTTCCGGGCAACTAGTCAGACCCTTGAGACAATCACCTCCAAACATGTAAAGTAGTTCTTGGGTTCAACTCCTGAGGGGGTAGGACCCCCCTAAATGCAATATAAACATATCTATTAAAATCTTTGATTCGACCTAAATTCATTTCATAAAAAATATGTTTTTTGAGAGTTCTTGATTCTAGTATGTATAAAATGAACGATTTAATCTTTTTAGCGTCTTAATTTACATGTAATTAAAAGCTGTTTAAAGATAAAACAAAATGATTTCTCATTTTAAGGGGTGCCTGATAAGTATCAACGGTTGATATCGACCGTACCTATTCAACAAATAAAATTCCTAAATTTTAACTATAACTAATCTTGATTATTTTCATACTAATTAGTAGTTAATAAAAATTAAAAATAATGCTGTATTTATATTAAGAAAACACACCTCTCTATTTTTCTAGATATTTAAGACCAAACAATTAACATTTTTGACTAGGTCTGATGATTATAACGCCATAATTAATGGCCAATATTAGGTGTGATTTTTTGAATGAATTCAGTAGCAAAATCTTCACAAAGGAAAATGTTTAATTTTGCTCAAAAGATATAATCTCCAAACTCTCAACAGCCGACTCCACGGATTCAATTGACTTCAATCTAATTCTTTAATTTTCTAAAGTTCTTTCTACTCTTTTGTTTTGCTTTTAAGATGGAAGAACCATTCTCGATATAGGCATTGCAATTTCTTGCATCCTTTACATTAAATATAAATATTTAGCAAATATTTAATTCATGTATAAATTATATTAATATTTAATTCATGTATAAATTATATTAATATTTAATTCATGTATAAATTATACAACCATTCCATCTATTTAAATGTTTAGTAAATATTTTCTAAAAATTTCTTTTGTACTTTATTTGTTTATTTTTATTTTTTTGTAAATCAGTAGTAATGTATATGTTTTATATTTGAATTAAAATTAAAATATCAGACTCTAGATTTTGGACAATTATTTAAATGCTTCATGAATATAAAATATATTAAGACCCATTTTTTGAATGACTTTTTGCGAGTCAGTTGCTAAACAGTTTGAATATCTCATCAAATTGGCAAATTTCCCGATTGCCCAGTCATTTTTCATTGACTGCTTTCTGGATTATTGACCACATTCATTCAAATTAATTTTAAATGTAAGATAAGATTATAGTTTATTGTAATCCAATTTTGGCAACTGTTTCAATTTATATATGAAACTTAGTATAATCAGTTTGAAGTAATTTATTAAAACTAACTCTTGTGTTCACAGAAAATTGTTAGGATTTCGAAATTTACTTGAATCAATTTACTTTCAAAAGAAATTGAACTATGGTTTTTACTATTTTTTATGCATCTTCATCGGGGACTTTCTTTTAATTAAACGCCTCAATTTATTTGATTATTTTTGTTATTAATAAAATAGTTCCATTTATTATCCTCATTTATAGAGCTAATATTTAAGAATATTTTCTCTTTACTAAACGGAATAGTGAACGTGCAGGAAAAATGTGTGTTTTTTCCTTCGTATTTTATATCTCAAAAACGGCTAAAACTATTTTGACCAAAAAAATTGAGCAAATTCATGGCACGGTCTACAATAAAACCTGAAATATTGCACATCGAAAAATTTATATTTTAAAAGATATCAATTATCTATTTTATCAAAATTTCTTTATTTAATCATTACCAAATTTTGTTTATGCTTTAGCTCAAAAACTAATAAATGTATCTAAACGAAATTTTAGATATTTTATTTAGAGATAAGAGCTGATTTGATTTTGGTTGAAATTGGAGTAAAAACTAGGAAGGGTTAAATATTTCCACCCTTTGCCCGATTTTGACTAAATTTTTCTCACTTAGTTTCTAAAACCCTGTGAAGATATTGGGTAAAAATCAATTTGATTTTGTATTCCATTTTAATATATGACGGAGGGCAGTAAGGGTATGTAAAGTCATGAGATGGCCACATCCGATATTTTTTTAATTTTACTTTACCATACAGTATGAAACTATTTTGGTGAAAAAAATTGGGCGAAACCATTGCATTTCGGTCTACAAAAAAGCGGTCTCAAAATGTCTGTTAGTCTGTCTGGTTGTCTGTTTGTGCGTTACCAAATTTCTGTGGACGAGCCAGCTCAAAAACTAGTGGGAATATCGAATCTAAATTTCACACGTAATTTTAGTCCATTGAGATTAATAGCTGATTAGATTTTGGTGCATATCGACCCAAAAGGGGTTGGAGGGGGAAAAATAAAAAATCTAGGCCATTTGAGCAAACTCAACCAAATTTTGAATACATAATCAGTGGACCCCCAGAAGTCTTTATTAATGAAACCAAGAAGTCTTTAGACGAAAAATGGGCTGACCGATTATCAGCATGCCCAGCTAATAAAAATCGATTCTGGCATCTCACGAAGAAATTAACTACGAACTCCTCCAAATCTGCGTTTCCCCCCCTTAATCTTCCCAGCGGCTCAATAGCCACTGAGGCCCTCTCTAAAGCTGAAGCATTCGCTTCATTCTTCGCAACCAATGCCACCCTAGACGACAAGAGACTTGACCCCCCGCCCTATACCCCTAGCACCAATATTATGTCGGATATTAAATTCAGAATACCAAAAATATTAAAGATAATCAAAAACCTAAATGTTGATTCAGCCGCTGGCCCAGACAACATTCCCACCAGTATAATCAAAAATTGCGCGCCTGAACTTGCTCCTATTCTCTCAAAAATTTACAAACTTTCTTATACCACTGGCTCATTTCCGGGGAGCTGGAAAACTGCAAGAATTCAACCAATAAAAAAAAAAGGAGATTCTTCAAATGTAGCCAATTATCGTCCGATCGCTATAACTTCGGTTCTTTCCAAAATCATGGAAAAAATAATTAATGAGCAAGTTCTTCACCATTTAGAATCTAATAAACTAATCCATGATAGTCAATACGGCTTTAGACAATCTCGGTCCACCGGCGACATTTTAGCATATATAACTCATATGTGGAATAAAGCACTAGAGACTGGTAAAGAGACTTTCGTAATAGGCTTAGACATTTCAAAGGCCTTCGATCAAGTCTGGCACAAAAATCTTCTTGCCAAATTACCTGCATTTGGCCTCCCCCCGAGCCTCTGCAAGTTGCTTGAGAGCTTTCTCTCAAACCGCTCTATTAAAGTCGAGGTTGACGGAATATCATCCTCGTCCTTTAATACTAATGCTGGAGTTCCTCAGGGCTCAGTCATTTCTCCCACGCTCTTTATTATCTATATTAATGACCTATTAAATCTGCCCTCCAATCCAATACATTGTTACGCTGACGATAGCACCCTCCACAACGCTCAATCCTTACTAGACGATCGCGCAAACATAGCCTCCTCAATAAATTCAGACTTAAGCATGCTAAAAAAATGGGGATCTCACAACTTGGTAAACTTTAATGCTGGTAAAACACAATGCTGCCTAATTTCTAGGCGCGCAGATAGGAACCTTCCGGACATTTCCTTTGATTCGAGCTCATTGGAATTTCGTAATAAAATATCATTGTTAGGTGTCTCCTTAGGTTCTGACCTCTCTTGGAATGACCATATTATCTCAGTAGCAAAGGCTGCAGCATGTAAGCTTGGCTTTCTTTTCCGAACCAAACGATTTTTCACCCCCACTCAACTCCTTATATTATACAAGGCTCAAATTCGCCCCTGTCTTGAATATTGCTCGCATTTGTGGAGAGGGTCCTCCAAGTATTCTCTTGAAACCCTGGACGCAATTCAGAGACGAGCTATCAGACTGATAGGCGATCCTACATTAACTGACACTCTCGACTCCCTAGCCCATCGTAGATCTGTCTCCGCCCTTTCCCTTTTTTATAGATACTACCATGGCTTTTGTTCTGACGAAATTAAATCGATAATCCCACCAAGGGCTTCATTTGCGCGGAATACACGATTTTCTAAAACTCAACACCCCTACGCGCTTAAACTGGATACTAATCGAACAAACGCATTCGCCAATTCATTTATCCCCATGACATCTAGAGACTGGAACTCTCTTCCCCCGACCGTCTTTCCAGCAACTTATGACCTTCAATCTTTCAAGACCAGCATCCACAGATACCTTCGACTTCTACCCAATCACTAAATCTCCCCTTATCTTCACGTTACAAGGGTCCACCACGGACTACAGAGGTTGTACCTTCTTGGTGCAACTTCTTCTTGTATCAGTATCTTTATAAAAAAAAAAAAAAAAAAGTCTAAAAATGCAAAAACTAACCGCCCAAAATGCAATGGGGAGGGGGGTCAAAAAATGAAAATCTAAGCTCTTGTACCAAACTCAACCAAATTTTGTATACATAATCAGTGGACCCCCAGGAGTCTAAAAATGAAAAAACTACCCCCCTACATGATTATAAATAATTTTATTAAATATTAAATATAAGTAAGTTGCCAGGTTGTATGGTAAGTCAAGTGGATGGCCACATCAGAACACGTTTAATATTTGTCATTTAAAAATTGAAAAAAATATCATTAGATGATTACTCTTTCGGGAATATTGTATTGATAATATTATTAGATTACAATGGGAAATACATAACATGAGATGTGAGTAAACTGAATGCAACAGCAAGAAGAGGAAGACGCCAGCCGGGGATGTAAATACAAATGAACAAGAGGAGTTCACTCCTCCCTTGAGTAATTATCGGAGATTTCCAATTATATTTGCTACAGGCGGTGCCGGAGGGTTGAAAGCGAATTCGAGTGAGATTCCCCGATGCCTGGTGTCTTGTTCAGTAATTAGTAATCCGGCTGATGATTAGAGAACACATTCGAAATCAGAATGGATTGAAAGCATCTCCTGCCTACTATTCGGGACAAATGGCCATTTCTACCAATTAGAATTCTCTGTTCCTTCAAAGCCATCTGACAAAATGTGTTTGCCTCATTATTTTAACTTATATTCGTTAGATCAAAAAAATTTAAACTTTCTACTATAGCGTATCTATAGTGTAGTATAGTGTAGTAGGTAGAAGTATCGTGAATGACTCAAATTTTATGAGATCTCCTAAAAATACTAAAATCATTGAGTATTCTATATTCAAAAATATTTATCTTTTCAGAAACATAAGCGTCTCAGAATTCAGTAAATAATTCTAAATCAAATTTTTCATTCAGAATATTTTTTTTTTTTTTATTTATTTAATGTCACCGGGAACAAAGCCCATTTAGACAGCACATAAGTAGAGTGTTAGTAGGGTTAGTGAGGGAGCCGAGTTTTCAGCCGGTAGAAATTTTTATTTGCCAGCTAGGATCGAACTCCGGACCTCCACCTCAACATCGTCATAATCGTTCGATGCCGAAGCGAAGCCAGTGGGTTAGCTGACTGAGCTACTCGACTCCCCCCATTCAGAGTATTAATATAATAAAAAGAGTTAGGGCTTATAAAATTTTGTTCAAGTACAATAAATATTAATGAATAAAATTGTTAATGATCTAAATCAGTGTTTCTCAACCTTTTTTTGGTTGGCGGCACACTAAAAATATCTGGAATCATTTGCGGAACACATAAATATAAAAAAATAAAAATAAACGCTGCATGATGCAAAAAAATGAAGTATTAACAAATACTATTTCAAAGTTATAAAACCCATGCAATTTTAATTATTTATTTGTCAAAAACGCTTACGGCACATTTGACAATCCCACACAGATTGAGAAACACTGAGAGAACCCAAAATCTAAACAGTTCTTGGCATAGAAAATATAAAATTTTGCTACATAACGAACTTTCTAAGACAATTTCTTTTTATGAATTTAATTTTTCTATTGAATGATAGAAGAAAAAAGTAAAAAATGTTCACGACCCAGTACGTTCGCCAGTTATAACAAGTATTTTTTTCACATTATTGTCTGAATTTTATTGAAGTTCAATTAAATATTTGCTCTCTCTATAACGAGTATAATTTTGACCCAAGAGCAAAAGGCCATTCCTAGAATAATAGAAATTAAAAATTGAATCTTTAATATAGTCTGAACAGGTCTTGACTTATATTTCCTTCGCTTTAAATGAAGAAGTTAGATAATTCTATCCACACACTTTTTAGGTATTTTCTTCGATCGGATTCTAATAAAAGAATCACCCCCCCCCGCATATTTATTAATTAAGAAAAGAGTGAAAAAATTTCCAAGACTCGGGACGCTAGATATATAATTAATATTAAACTTAAATATAAATTGTTTATTTATGCCTATATAATGTCTTTGCATTAAAATCTCAATAACATTTTTTTCTTTTTGCATTTATGAACCGGAACTTTTAAAGCTATAGCAGTGTTTCTCAATCTTTTTTGGTTGATGGCACACTAAAAATATCTGGAATCATTTGTGGTACACTTGAATATAAAAAATGTAAAAGTTGTATGATACAAAATAATTAATATCTCTTAAAATACATAGGCTCTATTGTAGACCGAAAAGCCAATTGGATTTTTCCGATCAAAATAGTTTTATTTCGGAAATACGAAGAAAAGACACTTTTTTCTCCATGATTAATACTTCGCCATTTGGTAAAATAACATGAATCTATGAACCGTTTTAATTTTAAAATTAGCCAGATAAATTCTCTTGAGACTTGATGAAGTATAAAGAAGCTTTGTGATGTATAAAAATGTAATTGGTTTTAACAATTTGCATAATTCATTTGCTGTAACTAGAAGAATTAATTAAAAAATGAAATTAACAAAATGAGAAAAAATATAAACGAATTTTCCTAACAGAATGATTACTCTTCTGAAAATTTAATTGAGATTGCAAAAATAAAGGAAAAAAAACAGAATTGTAAGAAGAAATTAGAAATGAATATTCGTAATATATGTAGTTAGAACTGGGAAAGAAAAAAGTTCCTATTATTTTAAATATTTTTAAAGTTAAAAGTAAATAACAATTCGCATAGAAGTGTTGGACGGAATATATACAAATTTAATTAAGTCATTTGAATGTAAATAATAATAAGGCTCTTAAGCTCTTAAGAGAAAATTTATATCGCCCGAGTTCATTTGCATGAAAATCTCAGATGAATCGGATGAAACTACCAAACGGCAACTCGGGAGTTTAGATTTATCTGCCGCCTTTTGTGATTAAAAAGTTATAAATAATCAGTTATATATATGAATATTATATTTCTCGCCTCATTTGTGCGGAATACTCGTTTCGTATTATACTGCCGACTCGGGTGAATTCTAAACAGTTCGAGCATACTCAGCTAGTTATTATCTAATACTGTTCGAAAATCAAAAATTGCCCTTCTTTGACATCATTTTAAATTCTGAATATTTTTTTTTATCATTTTAAAGTTTTGCACCAACATTGGTAAAAAACAGAACTCTTTAACGCAGTGGTTTCCAAGCTTTATGTATCTCCCCCCTCAATTTTTATAACACCCCAGGGGCGGATTTATCCATAGTCATTGTGAACTTCTGTTAGATTTGGCAACTGTCCCTCTTGGGATGGGACGTCCAGTTTCTAGGGCCCTGGAAGACTGGTCCTGCAAAAAGGGCATTCGAAACTCGAATTGTACCGTTATACTTGTATGAGATGGCAAAAATTTAATTTGGTACTTGCGATTCGATCATTAAATAAAGATTTATAAATTTATACGAAAACAAGTAAACAAGTCTGCTTTTTATTTTACTAATTCTACTAATAAACCAGGGGTGCCCACAGATGGAGGGCGGGGGTTAAGACGCAGAGTACCTCATTGAAATTTCTGCGGGGGGGGGGGGGGAGTTTAAAATTGTTACATTTTAGAATTCTTGGTACTTTACATGAAGGGGACGGGAGACATGAAGCTAGGGGGGGGGGGGCACCCCGAATAAACTTTCAACTGTTGTAAATTTAATTCCTGTTACACATACTTTGGCAAAATTTTATTAAGCTTCGCATTTCAGCATTTGAATTTTCAATTTCCCGCAAATCTATGCCCTAAAGCTGGCAACGCTAGCTGGAGCAGCCCAGGGCTTCGACCAATCTAAGAGCCACTTCACGTTCAAAGAATTAAAAATAAATTTTAGTTAAATTAAAACTTTAATAAGAGTTATGAGACTTACGCACTACCTACTGCGATAAATTTAAGAAAAAAAAATATTGAGAATTTTACAGACTTAGATAAAGTTTAAATCGCTAATTTGAAACACTATTGTATTTGAATAAAATATCAAAGGTTTAAATGGCAATAATACAGGGGGAACCCACCCCCACAGCTTCTTGACTCCCCACTCCCCCTATTTTCTGTGAAAAATATCCCTTATTTATTCCCCCATTATATGTTATTCCTTCTAAATAATTAGAAAAGTTTTTAAATGTCTTTTGTTGAAGTTATTAACTTGACTAGTTTTATTTTAGCATATAATGCTATGCAACAATTTTCCCCCCATAAAACGCTTTAATGAAAACTGTCTCTGAGTCTTAACCCCCCTCCCCCTATGGGCACCCCTGATTAATAGAAAATTCGTAAAAGATAATGAAATCTGAGTTGCCACAGCTTTTAAACTGGGTTAATTTAGGTAAAAGTGTTAGCTCTAAAAGAATCTTACTCCAGGACCCTCAAATTTAACAGTTCCTAACACCCTAGCAATTTTTTTTATCACCTCATCCCTAATAACGTTAGTGAATATAAATAGAAGGTGAATATTTATATTATAATTCTATATCCTCTTAGCCTCACCAATAATTTCCTTGAATCGAAACTAATGTATATACTATGACTGGCTTATTGAATTTAAAAATATCCGAAACGTGAAAAAAGTCAACGCTTTTTTTGTCTCTGCGTCTGGATTCCGATACCCACGACAACTAAAGAACGAAAAGTCATAGAAAGTTCACTCGGGTGCCAAAATATTCATTTTTTAGATGAAGAAAGAACTGATTAAATTTTGGGCTCTTTAGCTTTCAAGCTTCCAAATCGAAAATTCAGAAAATTGAAATAATTTATTCATATTCTCACCTATTTTGTCATGATAAAAGCATTATAATAACAAACAGGTTCAGTTTACCTTTATTAAATTTATTTATTTATTTATCTTTAAACCTTCTGTGGTAGTCTGTCTCAAATGGTCAGACCTTCCGATTTTAGATCAGAGTGGGTTGTCGAGAATATTCTTCAAGGCGGTCTAAGCATTTGATTGGGTCCACATGAAATTGTCAGGGAAAGAAGAGTGAGTGATTTGCACCAGCCTGATTTACCTATGATATTGTCAAAGGCACTCTTACTTTCCTTTTGGTCACTTTGTCTGATGAATTAAAAGAATTGTATATTTTAACAAAAGTCATTTATTCATTTTAAAGTACAAATTTTATATTTTTAACGATTATTATTTACGAGCAGTACCCGGCGTGCCTACGGCACGCCCGGCACCGCTCGGCCCTCCGGGCAGGTGGCCCTGGCGGGCAGCGTCTCGAGATGTGATTATTAGCTGTCCGTAATTATATGTTTTGAAAAAAATATTTTTTTGAATAATGAATTTTGATCAAAGAAAGATTAAAAAAATATCAGTAAATGCTTTATAAATACTTTATTAGAGCATACAACCATTTCTCTCGAAGTTCCCGATCGGTTGGAAACCTATTTCATTATTATATTAAGGTAAGATAGCAGTACCAGGCGTGCTCCGAGCTGGTGGCCCTGGTGGGCAGCGTCTCGAGATATGGCTATTAGCCGTCTATAATAACTTGAAATGAAAAGTAATTTGTTAAATGATGAGAATCGATAAAAAAAGGCGAAAAAAACATTAAAAAAAACTTTAATTAGAGTTATATTAAAACAAATAAACAAACACAAATAACATAAATATACGACCATACACTCAACATCTAACAATTGATAAGGGAATAAAGTTAAAAAAACATATTATTGTAGCCGGGTCAACAGAATATTTCCTCATAAACAACATTTTTTGTATAAACATTTTCGTTGTTCGATAAATGGCCCTGTGCCTCGCCATCTTGAATATAAATTTTCAAATTTTCCTTATACCTCGTCCTTGTGAGTGCAACGTATAACTGGCCATGTGAAAAAACTGGCTCTTTCAAGTAAATTCCCACATTGTTGAAAGACTGTCCTTGTGCTTTATTTATTGTTATGACAAAGGCCGGGATGATGGGGAACTGCCGTCTCTTGAGTGTGAACGGGAGATCCGTGTCAGTTGGTGCAATATTAATTCTAGGTAAAAATACCACATCGCCTTTGCGAGTACCGGTTAGTATTTCTGCTTTAATAAAATTAGTATATAGCTCCTTAACTATCAGTCGTGTGCCATTGCAGAGACCCTTTTTAGCGTTTAAATTTCTAATTAGCATGATCAAGCCACCACTTTTCAAATGAAGAATGTGTGGTGGCATCCCTGAGGGAGTTTGTGCGTTTAAAAACTCAATGGGGTAAGTATTGTGATTTTCAGGATTATCAGTGATAATGGAATCAGCACTCTTATAAATTTTAACATTTGTTGGTAGCAGGTCGATTATTTTGTTATTTAGTGCCAAGGCATCTTTATTCTTACATGTTACAATTATCTTCATTGACAGCCCTTCTACATCATGCTCATTAATAGAGGAACCATAAATTGCACTTATAATATTTTTATCCTCTACGAATGTTAAAGGAATATTTACATTATCATCGGCCAAGTTATCGTCACCGCTACTCGATTTGCCATCTCCAATTTTCAAAAGCCATTCATTAAATTCATCTTGTCCTTTTGATCTCATATTAGTCGACAGTTTCATCACCTTGAAATGTCTCCATAGGGGGGAGCTCTTGATGGAGGCAGCTATGATATCTGCTTTGCCTCCCCTCGGAACTACAGGAAGGGTTTGTCGAAAATCACCTCCAAGGATCAACACCTTCCCTCCGAATGGTGTCTTGTTTCCCATCACCTCCTGAATCAGTATGTTAATGCAACGTAGGGCATGACACATCAGCATCGCCGCCTCATCAATTATTATTAGAGCTGCTTCCCTCAAAGCATTTGACTCCACTGAATGCGGTTTCATGTTTGAGATGGAAGTTTCGTTAATAGGGATAGGTAACTTAAATCCGCTATGGACAGTTCTCCCTTCTTTCAATAAATCCGCTGCTATTCCGGTTGTCGCGAAAGGCAAAACAATCTTCTTTTTCCCTCGCAAATAGCTCATGAGTGTGTTATATAGTAGGTATGTTTTCCCTGTACCTCCGGGCCCATCCAGAAAATAACACCTCTGGCGTAGTGCTGAGTCTGTAGTTTCTACTGTTTCGATTATTTCCTGAAATACCTTTGGGAAAAACATGGATAAATAAATATTTTTGTTCTAAAACTTTTAATTCTACTCGAAACACAAAAAAATAAATACCTTTTTCTGAACGACATTCAAATTTTCTATCCTTTCTTTGCCTTGAATTTCCTCTTGGTCTGCGTGAAACTCAACTTCATCCGGAAGGCGGCCAGGATCAGGCAAAGAAAAGTCCTGACATTTTAACCCATGACAAAGCAGTGTCTTTTGTAGATCTTGGAGAGCCAGTAAATCCGACATGCGATCCGTGTGCAACCGTCTGAAATCTTCGGTCATATCATCCTTGAATTTTTCCCACAAAGAAAGCGCATCTTTTGGCGAATTAAATACACAAATAAATGCAAAAAGTTGCCGCATGGCTGCTGGACTATCAACCACGACAGCTTCTGCCAAACATTTTTCCCACTCATAATCATCATCTATCAAATGTCTTTCACTTGCTGCCTCCTCAAAATGTGGAAAAACCACACCTCTAACTGTCCGAACGTCCTCATAACATGTTGCTCCTTTTACATGCAGATGTAAAAGCCGTAAATAAAAGCGCTCGCTATCCTTGGGACTTACCGTATACATTCTCGGAATTACTTTTCCCTTGCCACGCTTCCTTGCTTTCCACTCTCCTTTTGAGAATACGTAGTGATAGGGTAGTTCAGTGTATAGGAGCTCTCCCGCACTGCTGCATTGCTTATTCAATTCAAACCAAGCTTCAAGAGTGGTTTTTGTTAAAGAAGCTTTATCGAGTGCTTTTTGTTCCTGTCCTGTAAGAAAGTACACAGGCTGTTGCGTGGGTAGATGGACGGCCAGACGGACTATGGAATGGGACCGGTCGTGCATTTTGTTCTCTAATAGGCGCCAGATGGCCTCAGGGGCACTAACATATCTAGCTCCCAAGTAGTTAGACACTTCATCATGTGTTACTATTGCATCTGCAGAAGTTATAGCGACATTCGCACAGTCATATCCTAATAATTTTTAATTATTAAAATTATTAAAAATTATTAAAAAACAGAAGACTCTCTCATTTTATTTGATTTTTTAACCTAAAATAAAAACAATTCTGTTACCATAGACAGTGAAATCTTTTATTCAACTAATAAGAATTATTCTCATTATTCCATTAAATCATATCTCATTAAAACTTATATTGTAAATTAAATATATATAATATATATTTATATTTTAAAATTAATTTGACTGCTAAAATTTCAAGAATTTATATTTTTCTTAAATTCAAAAAAAAATTAATTTTCCCGGTATAATATATATTTTAAATAGTATAATATATATTTTAAAATTTCAAATGAGACACGCCATAAATCTAATATTCTAAGCTATATAGAGGAATATATTAATATTAATATATAGAGATATTATAGATAGAGAATATAGAGATATTTTATTTGAAAAATTTGACAATCTAACTATTAGTTGCTTTTTCTCACCACGTCGTTCTTTGATGCGCCACATGACATGACAATGGCTTTTATATATATAGATAATAAAATATTAACATTTTCGCTTGTATTTACAATCATTCTTTTCCTTTGTTTATCAACTATTTTTATGATAGGGTTAATGTGTTTTTTTGAACATAATCTTATCACATTTTCAATTTATTTAATTTAATTTAATTTCAAATGCTTTTAATTAATTTGCTAATAAACTTAAGTTTTAATTCTTCTAATGAGCTAGGGTACTGCCATCTAGCGACACTGGCTACAACACTTCTTTTGTAGAAAACCAACAGCTAGATGCGCTCAGCGCTCGCCAAAAATGAATAACAAACATATTCTTATGGGGGATGAAAGTTGTTAAACAGATAATAGATGTCAGAATGAATGAATTTGCATTGAATCTGACCTTATTAATTATATATATCTTAATTAGATTTCCTTTCTATTGAAATGTTCGCCATTAATAACTTATTAGTTATTTCAAATAATTATATACATATTATAAACAAAAAGAAATTATGCCAAGATAATTAAATAAAAAAATAAAAATAAATTTTGAATAATTTATTCCTATATAGGTTCTTTTTATAAGACAGCTTTAACATTAATTGTCTACTTTAGCTTACCTCTGCCGAGCATCTGCAAAATTTGTTTACAGCGTGCCAAGTCTTGATAAAAGTTTTCACTTTTTATTCCATTTCTTTTTGGAAAATCATATTTGGATTTACTTTTGAAGTAAATGGATTTGTAAAAGATTTCCATTCAAAAATCTTGATGAAAATAAATACTCACATAAAATAATATATATTTGCACTTTCGATCATTCATGATCTATTATTTAAGGGCCATCATTTAATTAAACTCGATGTTTTATTTCTACATTCGCTCAATAATTTACCATATTGAGAGGTTTGTAATTATTCTTAAATAAAACAAATGTTATTTTTTAACAGGCGAGACAAGATTTATTTGGCTATATTTTTATCTATGACTTTCCATTTTCTCGTTATTGGCCCATTTCATATTTTTCGTAATTAGCTTTTAAACAGGATTGATACATTGCTATTTTTATTACTTTTTTCTTTTCCTCCGTTTGATTAATGTTTTTTTCATAAATTTGGGATCAATTTTATTAGGAAAAAATTGATCAGTAATTGAACTTTCTTTAGATGGGCTTAGGCTTAAAAAGATATAAATAAATTATTGTAATATATTTATAAAAATAAAAATGATCTAGACACTCAGCAGTGCACAAAGAGAAACAAAGAGGTTGTCCTCTGCTTGATGCAAATAAACATATACACATATATATCGAAATTATATATCTATATAAATATATTATTTATACAGATATATTATTTCGGTATATATGGGTGTATGTTTATTTGCATCAAGCAGAGGATAACCTCTTTGTTTCTCTTTGTGAATCAATAACTCTGCTACTCTCGGCAGAACAAAAAACTTTTCAATTAGCTCAGCAGTGTGCCAAACCAAGCAACCGGTAACTGCTTGCCAGGCGCAAAGTGTCCATGTCCAGGAACCAATTTAGGGCATATTCGCACCTTCCATAAGTACACTTCCTATTAAGTTAAGAACATGAAAATGATATATACGAGTGTCCTAATAATCCTTTCAAAATCTCTAGCTTTTGTTTCTAACCGTTTCGGAGATATAGGTATCAGATGCCAATTTATTATTTTCTTGGGTGAAATTTAGGGAGTCAGCGAGGTAGATCTTCAGACTTCCTCCATAATCCCAAATTGCACACGCGCTCTAGAAGATGTCTTATTCAGTTTTTACTTTAAAAATTTCTAAAGTGCTAACAATTATTCTTGCGATCTTAAAACCAGAACAAAGAGGCAAATCTATTTTTTTTCTTAGGATTAAATTACATGAATTATAAAACTAAACTTGAGAAAAACAAAAATTACATTGTCTTAGTTCAGTGATTCTCAAGCTGGGTTCCACAAAGGGAGGTTTGGGGTTCCCTGCGCCTAGAGGTCAATAAAAGAAAAAATAGAAAAACCCCTCACAAAATTTGTCATGTAAAGAAAAAAAATACTGTGAAACTTGTGAAACACCACCAACTCCAACCTAATTTAATTTTAATAATGTTTCACTATAAACCAACACCGCGTTCCCTAAATTTGATTAAAAAAAATACTAAATTTTGAGTCTTTAGTATTACCTTAATAGTCAAATAAAACCATTGATACTTATGAATGCAATGAACATCACTATTTTTTCTCAGTGATACAATTTTTGCTGCTCTCAAGTCCCTTAACTTTCTTATAATACAACGATTACGTTACATTAGTAACAAAATGAAAACATCATTTAAATTGTTTTATTATTATTTTGTTATTAATGACTTTTGACATAATATTGCTTTTCAAATAGATGAGAATATTATTTATGAGTATACATTGAATAATTAATTAATAAAGTAAAGGGAGTGTAGTTTCACAGTGAATGAAATAAAATTCAAAGATGTTTATACAAACTCAATATATTTCGGATTATTAGTCCGAAATTGAGTTTCTATAAACCTCTTTGAGTTTTATTTCATTCACTGTGAAACTACACTCCCTTTACTTTATTAATTAATATTATGTTTCATGTTTCACCTAAAATCTACACACAAATCAACTACTTTCTCTGAATAAAAAAAAATACATTGATTACATTGATATGTAAAAAAAAACATGTCCGATCCGAAAGGGGCATTTGGGTATCCCATGACATTACCAAAAAATTTAATAATAAATAAAAATGTTAGATATTGTAATTTAAAATGCACGTTTTTTCTACCCAATATCCCCAAATCTAGCAGATTTTTAAAATGTGGCAACAACGTCATCGGCGGCATATGTTATATTTGGAAGCTATAAAAGTAACAAGATTAAAGTTTAAATTTTTATTTAAATCACACATGATTACTTTATAATTATTTATTGAAACAAATAATTACAATTTTAATACGACGTTTCGATCGACTTATTCTGCGATCGTTCTCAAGTATGAGTACCCACTCCGATTATAGGTTAACTGAGTCAATCATGTTTATCTGGGCTCAAAGCCCAAATATACCGACGGCATCAGCGCCCCCTGTCGGATTGAGCATTACATGTTTTTAAAGATTATAAAAAGCAAAAAAATTATATTGACAAATCAAATGATAATAATAGCAATAATAGTACATAACAATTAATTCACTATATCAAGAATGTTATCGTTTACATCGTTGGATTTTTTTAATATAAGGTGCATTTTGTATATTAACATATTTTTACATGAAGTTAGCAACCCTGACATCTGTAAGTTGGCACGGTATTCAAAAATGTTTGGTAATCAAAAAGTTTTTTAGAAATTCTAAAAAGCATTTCTTTAAACTTATTTTTGACCAAATATTTTTGCTAACCTACGTGATTTAAATAAAAATTTAAACTTTAATCAAATTAATCACAAAAATAAAAGCATTCAACAGCTTCATTACTAAGTAACAAGATGTTGATATTTTGAGGAAAAATTGAATATCTCATATTTTAGTGATAAAGCGGTTCCTCAGAAATAAATATAAGTGCTCTAGGGATCTTCGCTCTATAAAAGGTGAGAAACACTCTTAGTTCATTGCAACAACATCTTAGCAACAACAATTCATTTCTCACAAAAAACATGAATGTGAAAAAATAAGCCAGGTTCTATTAAATAAAATATCACAAGCTTTTTGCATCTTCAAGAAAATGTTTTACCTTATGCGACGGACGAATAGACCAAATATGCAGCGCCATCACATGAGTCCGAGATTCTACCCAAGAATTCCAATAAACAATCCACCCAACCAGAAATCGAATCCTAATAACAGTGGTATTCGAGATCAAACTCTCTGAATAGTTCTAATAAGAGTGCTAATTACAGAATTTAGAATCCACTACATTAGTAAGTAGAACGTTATTAATATATATCAGGTATTTTAGTAAATAGAGAGAAACTTATATCTAAAGAAAAATTGCTATGATGTAATGATTTTATTTATTAGACGGTAAATATCCATATCAGAGGCAAAAATGAAATTTTTCTAGCTTGCTTAACACGAGGCCACGAAGACGTCTTAACAGCCATTTATTAATTAAAATAAAAAAATAAAGTTTAAATTGCCGATAGTATTAGATACCTAATAATATTAGAGTTACCTAATCTTTATACAGAAAATCATACTACTAAATCAGAAGTATTAGGTATGGATAATTTTTATTATTATTATTATCCATTAACACTTCTAATTCAGTAGTTGACAACTTCTCATGATTTTCCCTACTTATTAATTTGATAATTGTTTGTGAATTTACTTTATATTTTGCTTTTTATTTTATTCCTCTTTTTATACAATAACCCATAGAATATTGTAACCTTTTAAATTCTGATTGCTTTAACAAATTAATAAAAAAAAATATTAATTTCTAATAATTGAATTTTGTAGTTAAATTGTATTGATGTTTGGTTGACCTACCCATCGAGGACTTGTGTCTCTAAGCAGGGCGAGTAATAAAGATTTATTTATTT
Source organism: Forficula auricularia (assembly GCA_024734495.1). Classification (NCBI taxonomy): domain Eukaryota; kingdom Metazoa; phylum Arthropoda; class Insecta; order Dermaptera; family Forficulidae; genus Forficula; species Forficula auricularia. The sequence continues at coordinate 5,911,951 of JALMQS010000117.1, forward strand.
ATTAATTGAAGATTTGAGAGAGAGGTGTCCAACTTTTTGGCTTACACGGGCCGCATTTGAAGAAAAAACAAATTCCTCGGACCGCAAATAAAATATACTAATTCTATTGATATTTGTTAATAAAAAAATATAGTTAATAATGTAGAATAATGAAATGAGGTATGACAAAGAAGTAAAAATGACATGGCATAATAATCTTTGATTTTTTTCCTTCCGAATTTTGTTTTTAAATCATTTAGCAATAGCTTTACTTGAACTTATAAAAATTCTTATTTACAAAAAAAGAATAAATATTGTGAAACCAGGAATATTTGTTTCTGGGTAGATAATTTATATACAATTCTAATAAAGAGACAATATCAAATGTTTCTTTCAGTTCAATGTCTGATTGCAGTTCCAGACATTCAATCACAAAATTTTCAAGAAACATGTTTATATCTAATAAAAATGGAGTCAAAATATGCCAAAATTGTATGATTATTTTTTCGGAAATCTGATATTTTTTCAAATTCATCATGTAAAATCTGCCCTTTTTTTTCTTAGAAAACTTTTAGGGAGATTTTCCAATTTCTTCTTATTTTAGAAAAAAAAATCCGGTCACATTGTAAATGTAAATGTAATATCTTTTCCAGTAAATACATAAAAATCTCAATGTCTTAAGGAAGTTTATAATTTTATGTCGTGCCGCATTCATTGCAGTACCTAGTGCTGGGCCAGGGGTTGGACAACCCTGAGCTAAAGTGTATAAATATTTTTAATTTTATGGTTGTTTCGACACCTAATTCTGGATCCAATAACAAGCCATTAATTTCAATTTAACATTTGAATTCAGATAGGCTCCAGGAATTGAGTATTGGTATGGAAGTAAACTGTTTACTCTCATTACACACCAGAGTTTATGCCAGGAGAGCCATCTCAAAGCAACTTGATAAAAATACAAGAAACATGTCAGAAACGTACTCTAGTTCGGTTCAGGCACAACTTTTATACAGATATAATATATAGCCAATTCATTTCATGGGTATAGTCAACAACAACTCACTCAAATTATCTATAGATTATTAAATGATAGAAAATTTACTAAAGATTTTTTATATTTTTTTTAATTAATTTAATTTGATGAAGCACGTTCGGATTTTTTTATGCCTCTAATAGCACAAATGAACAGGAAATTCGTCTTTTAATTTTCTGTGTGTCCCTGCCTTTTTAGAATGATTTTGGGTCAGCTAATTGTAATGAAAATTTGCATTTTAATTATACACCTTTCATTATCAGAGGAGTATTTCAGTTTAAGCCGCAAGATTTTTTAAATTAATTTAATTAAAATTTCTCTTAAGCTATCTCATTGAAAATGCTGATTCAAGTGTTATTTTGAAACTATGAATAAACCTAAAGTAAAATTCATTAGAAGAGATCATTTTCTTGTTGAGGCTTTGGTGGTCAGGCTGATGATCGAGAATCCTTTCTCCTTGGACCATACTTGGTAAAATCATAAAATTAATTAAAATTTTCAGTTGTTTTATATGACGCATCGACTTCTAATTATGAAATTATTTTCAAGTGATGAAATTCATAGAGGTAAATTACATGATTGAGTTATTGAATTAATATTAATTTAAAATGTAAATTATTTCACATTAGTAGGTTCTGACAGAGTTTTATTAATATACATGGTAATCAAAGAAAAATTTAGGGAAGAATGAGATAATGGAATTGGAATAATTATCGGAAAAGAGGTTTTTTTATTTAATTAGTTTTTTCCTCTTATTAAAAACAAGGACTAAAAAGATGATCAAGGACAGTCGATGGTGGAGAAGTAATCTCCGAAGTCGAAGCTGAAATACAATGTATACATTAATTAATGTAAAATAATTGGTTTAATAAAATTATAAAAAAAAAAAAAATGAGAAATAAAGTTGACAAAGATTGTATATTCATCATGTATGATACTGTACATCTGTAATTATAATTGTAAAATAAAAAATTTCTTATCTTCTTATCTTAAAAAATTGATAAGAAAAATCTATATAAATGACTTTAAATGTATTTTTATCCTAAAAACGTTATACCGGGTTGCTGTGATCAGCGTATTTTTTTTGTTTCCGCAAATCCCAAAAACTCGAACTTTTTTCGATTTTTTCCCATTTTGACCATGAAGGAGTTGATAAAGAGAACTCTATACATTTTTAAACTAGAAACAAAAAAAATACTCCAATTTTCTACTAGTGCTTGAGCCCGAACGGTTGGTCGGAGTAAAAAACCTAAATCATGAAATATAAAAGGAAATTTTATGAATTTTCATTTTGAATAGGAAGATTATTTACGAAAAGTTGATAGTTTTCGAGTTATAAGCAAAAAACCGCCAAAAAATGAGATTTTTTTACCTTTTTTTTGGCATTTTTGAAAATGTTCCGTCACAAAATTCTATTAGCAAACCTCAGATTCGGATTCAGAAGACCCAAAAACATAAAGGGTTGAAGAAATTACAACTATCCCAAAACTTTCCGGGTAAAAACACAATTTAACTGGACTTTTTGTTTTAATAAAAAAAATTCCCACTAAATATTTTGCTTTGTTAATTGACCCCCCCCCCCCCTCCCATGAAAATTTTCTGGCTACGCCACTGTCTATAATATGCCTGTGACGGATTTTGAATTATTGTAAGAGTTGGACTTTATTCAAGGTAATTATATCTGATTTTTAATTCAAACAAATTTTTGTGAATTTTGATGTATTTATATTTCTTGTATGTATTTATTTACAATTAAAATTTCTATTACGTGCAGCCAGTTGATGGCGCTGTCTGTTTTCACAAGTTTTTTGTTATAATTATATGATGATGATGCCGACTTAGGCGAACAATATGCACATTATCCACCCATTAACTGCATACACAATAAAATACTAAAATTATTTTAGTGTACACTTGATTTTTACTTAGAACCAAAAGGTTTCCCCAAGATCTCCACAATTTGTACCACAAAATATTCTGATATAAACATTTAAATTCATTAAATATATGTATACCTTTATTTTCATAAATCAGAGGATAATTATGAATCAACAGCTTCTCTCGACAAAACAAAATCTTTTCAATTATACCCTGTATTAGATAATAAAATCATCATAATTTCTTAACAGATTCAAAGCCCATATTTAAAAAATATTTGAGGAAGCTGTTGGCACTTGTTGACTGAGTGATTTATATATAAGTCAGAGGTGGAGATTGTTGCTAAACTCTTCTCCTTACTTTTCTATTCTTTATAGTCATCTAAGGATGTCGTAAAAACTCTTAATACCAATTCACTGTCAAAAAGAGAGGATTTATAACTTTCTTCTATTAGATTTTTTATTGGAGAATAAAAAAGTAATTGTTTTAAGAAAATAATAACATTTTTAGTTTTCAATTTAAAATTTCATTATTTAAATAAAAAAGTGATTTTTCATTAAATTTTGATCAAAAGTTTACACTATATAATATAAAATATGTTTGAATTTAACCGATGAATTGTGGGAGTATCCAACATATGTAGTACAACATTTGTAAAATTGAACTCAATTGTCTAGAAATCATTAATCAGGCTCCAGCGGTGGAAAGCTTTAATTGAATACATTTGGGCTTGGAAGGTTTCCCTAATTCGAAATATTTGCTTAAAATAATTTAAATACTTTGTAAACTTCTGCCTGTACCGAGATTGTCAAAACCTTCAAGAGTATTTTCTTCTTAATGCAGTTCATTACCTGCAATAAGGCATGTTACGTGATCAAAGGTCGAGAAGGGGAGAGGGGGCGAATTTTTGATAGTAAATTTAAAATATGAAATTGGATTTTTTTAAAATAAATAACTCGAGATAAAAGCTCAAATTAAAGTCTGAAGACCTCAGGAGAGTTACTATCAATGATATGGAATAAGTTAAGTAAAATGTTATAGTCAAAATTATAATCATAGTGTGGGGTCAGATATTAGCTTGGACTCTTTTATAACATTTGAATATGTATGTTATATAGAAAATTTCTCAAAGAAAAAAAATTATGGTATTTTTAACCAACGTGGAAATATATCTTAAAAACTTTAAAAGTTTTTTTTTTCTGAAACGGACTGGTAGATTTATAACTGAGGATTAAATGGAAACCAGTCCAGGAATAAATAAAAATATGATTTCCAATAAAAGAGAATTTAATGGAAGGTTTTCTTTTTACAGTTTTTTGAAACCGGCGTTTCGAAGGATCTTCCCTCCTGCCTCAGGCTTCAAAAGTATCAATGAAGGAAGCATATGTAGTATTTTTCCTTTTTGTCTCTCTTTTCAGTGCTGACTGGTGTAGAAAGAATATAATCTTTCCATTATCAATAGAATAGAGTGAAAAACTTTTTTGTAAATAATATTTTTATTTATTCCTGGACTGCCTTCCCTTCAAACCTCAGTTATATTTAAAAATTAAAATTGATTAACATTTTTGCTGAATGCAAATAAATTACCACTATTAATCCTTTTTTTTTATTTGAAAAAATTTTCGGTTCATTTACAAATGGGGAGAAAAAGGAGTCCAAGTTATCTTTTGAAATTACACTTTTGATTCTTTATTTTTTATTTATTTATTTATTTATTTTTTTAATAAAATCATATTTAATATTTGTAATTAAACTATTAATTAATACTATAATTTTTTATTTTGAATTTTTATACACATACTTCATTAGATAAATAATCTATTACAAATCATAAAAGAAAAGTAAATAACATTTTTTTTTTTTAATTATTATTTACTCAAAATAAATAATAATTTTCCCAAAAAAAATTTACTTCTCTTTTATTAAATATGTCTCACCTCGTACCAACACCAGACTCTCTAAAAATTATTACCAATCACATGTCATTGAACATGTACCTAAAACCTTCGTCGAAAGCTTTATATTTTTAATCAAAGTTTTATTTATTGGTTTGGCTACTAAACAAACACTAATAAGCAGAGTCTTCAACTGTTAATGAAAAAAAATGTTAAATGCCGCCTTAGATACTTATAGAAAGAGGGATTTACTGGCGAGGGAGAGGGTTGCCGATTAACAGGCGCTTGTGTGGATGAATTCATATCGCTTCTTTTATTTTATTTATTTAAAAGAAAACCATTCATAATTCTATTCGAGTTTGAGATCATATTTACAAAATAATACAAACTAATTAACAGGTATTGATAAATAAAACAATTAAATGAATAACTTGCTTTAAAATACATATATAAATCCTTCATGAATGACTTGTTCTAATTTTTGGCTTCTTTCTTGTTGTACTTCAGGTCTGTTCTATTCTTTTAATTAGGTCTATTGTCTTCTGGTCTAAGACACTCCTCAGGCCTTCCCACCAATTTCTCTCGACCTCCCCTTTTTTAGTTCTAAAGTCTTTTCATGTCTCCATCTCTCCATATGTCGTGGTGTTTATCAATTCTTGGGACAATCGGGGCTTTATCGCATATCGCTTCTTATTAAACGACTTCAAAAAAGTAAAAATACTACAATAAAATGTTGATTTGTAATTAAAAAGAGGTAATTAAAAATTGTGTGGTATGCATGTGTGATTTTTTTATCAATTGGCAAAAATCAGAGGCAGTAGCTAAAGGGAAACAAAAATATAATCATAGGATTGTTTGCTTTTTTCCTCGTTAAGTAACTACTCAAACTGTTGCCAAAATTAAGGAGCTTCGGGACTGTTTATCATTTTTATAAGAAAGTTCTCAAATTTTTACCATCGAATTATTGATGCATTAAATATTTATTACCGAAATTTGAAGTTGATCGTCTGTCTCATTACCGAGAAATAAATTATTGAAAATTGTCCTTTTAACATGGAAGTAAATAGACCGAGCTTTTAAAAGGGCTATAACTTCTATACAAATTATACCATTTTCAACAAATTTATACAGATCAATAATTCAGCTTTTATGAATCGAATAATATATTTTTCAATAGATTTGACAGTCTAGTTAATTAGTTATTCATAAATGTAAAAATAAAAAGTAGTTTGCAGCCAACAGAATATTCCAAAAGCACTAGTAACTCTATTTGTTGAAATCGCTTTTATGTTAAATACATGTTTTTATAATGAGAAAACATTTATCTCAATATTATTTTTATTAATATTATCAAAACAAAGATTTTTATTCGAAATTAACCTCATTATAACAGTTTTTTTATTAAAAAATTTGGTATGCAGACGTTGTCACTCTGGAGAAATACCAAAGATTTTTTCGAAGATCAACAAGATAGATAAGCAGTCTCAAACTCTCTTAAAAGATGGTTTTACATGTTAAATATTAATTCTATATAACCTGAAGTCAGGTCAGTCGAGATTTTCGCCAATATTAATTTCACTGATACTTGAGAGAATGATTAATTATTATTAAACATTAAGGTAGAATTTGTCTATATATTATGGATTACACATAATTTTCAAACATGTTTTTTCTTCCTGTTTGTGTATCTGTTTGAGATAAGATATTCACGAGAATTAATTTATTTTATTTATTTTTATAAATTGCCGTATGTCATTCAAATACACTCTCAGAATTGTTAAAATTTATTGGTACTTTTAGTGGACCACCGAATTTATGTACCATTTTCATCAAAATCAAATCTCGCGTAAACTCTAAATTTTAATTAAAAAAATGACTCTCCACCGCTCTATTTTTATTCATAAATCCCTCTTTTATGATACAATATATTTATATTATATAGGTGGATGGCGGTAAATTTTGACTTCAATAAAATGGGATATTTTTCAAATTATATTACTCAGCTGCTCTCCCTTTTACGTTAATACAATAAAATAGGTGCTGCAACTATAAAAAAATCTAAATTCTTCTCATAAAATACAAAAAGGTATAAAAGAAATGAAGATAGGTAGACAGGTAAAAGTTCATTTTTCATCTTTATGTTTTCTTGATTATAGTTCATGGGTCGCGACAACATCCATTAATATTTTTAACAGTGGAAGAAGAAACTAACAACAAATAAAAAAATAAATAAATATACCTACATGGAGTGCTTCTAAAATCTTTAAATCTCTCTAATTTGAACAAAGAGTCTTATACTGAAAAATGGACATGTTTTAATTTCTGAAGGTGAAGAGATAGAAATAATAAAAATATTAACTGCGTCAAAAACAATTAATCAGATTAAGTTCGGGTAGCTGAAATACACAATTTTATTTAGGTATTTCAATTTCATTCTTGAGATGCCTTTTCTATAAATTCACATTGATTCATATTGGTTATTATATCACATTAATAGAGAATCTTCATCTTGTTTATTTATTGTTTTTAACCAATTGAAACACGAAAAAGCGTACCAAGATATAGCACATATACTAGTCTTGAAAAAGAATTTCCGAAAATAAGGGTTTAAGGAAAAAGTCGAGACAATATGTTTGTGCACCCCAAATCTTGAAGGATTAAAAGATGAGACTCAGTATTAAAGAGGGAGGTAGGCAGAGAAAGTAGTAGTAGTAATATTTCTTGCCCAGGGATTCACTAAATGGAAAACTATGATTTTAAGAAATATCTAGCAAACAATTTTTTATTTTATTTTTTTAATATTCATCCGTTTGTTCTGTCTGTCCTAGAAAGAGTGTGTAGTTAGGGAATATAAAAATTATAAAAACATAATGGAGGAAAAAATGAAAACTTTGTTTAATATTTGTTACGTTCAACAGTTTGCTCCACAGCAAATAATTACTTTTTTTTTTTACATTTTTATCTGAATTTTCGTGAAGTCCAATTGAATATTTTCTCTCTTTCTTTATAACGAGTATCGATTTGCACAAAGTGCAAAAGGCAAAAAGGCCATTCCTACAATAATAGAAATTAAGAAATTAATCTCTAAAAGTCTGAAACAGGTTTAGACTTGTATTTGGCATGCTTTGCTCTAAAGATAGAGAGATCATTCTATCTGGGTTCTTTAAAGTAATTTTCATCGATCAGATTTTAATGAAAGAATCGGTTATCCGAACATCTATTAAATAATAAAAAAGTAAAAACGTTTTCAAAACTTGGTACGTTAGAGCCGAACTATTAATTAATATTAAAGGAGACAATTAAAGAGTGTGTCTTCTGCTCGAATTATAAATTTTATTTATAACGAGACTATAGTTTTGAGGGCTTTGCTTTTGAATTCATTCATATTCATACATTAATATCTGTGAATCAATTGTAATAGACTGATGAAGAGGCCAAAGCTCTCGAAACTAGTCTCGTTATAAATAAAATTTATAATTCCAGCAGAAGACACACTCTTTAATTTTCTCCTTCATTATATAAAAATTCTGCTACTCTCGGCAAAAAAAGCTTTCAATTTAATATTAATTAATAATAATTTAAATATAAATTCTAAGAAAATCACAAGAAGATGTTATCTGTTAGATCCGATGGAATGGATTATTTTTTATTATATGTCGGAAGGGTTGTTTCATTGAATTGCCTTTCGAATTTTGAAAAAATTCAAAATTCAAAACATTCAACCACCTTTATTTAAACTATATGGAATGACTATGTGTTTATATTCACTAGACCGCGAAATGTCACAAATGAAAATTTAAATCTTTCAGTAAAATATTTAGCGCGTTTACATATGTCAAAGGGGTTCACACCTCACACGGTAGCCAAATTGCGATTGGGTGCGATTCCCGAGAGGGTAAACAACAACCCTTCTGATATATAATTAAAAATAATCCATTTCTTCGGATCTAATAGATGAGACACCTTTTTGTAATTTTCTTAGAAAATTTAAATCTATTTCTATCAGCAACTTGAACTCTCTCATAATAATACTAGTACCTAAATTGTTCATTTATGTCTATATTATAACATCACTTTAAAATCTCAATAAAACCATTCAAAAATAATTTTATCTCTATTTTTGAACCGTATATAATAACTTTAGTTAGAGAACTCAAACTCTAATCAATTCTCAGCCTTGAAAATACAAACATTTTACTTCAAGAACAAACTTTCTAACACATTTTGTTCTTATGTTATAGTGGGTAACTGAATCTCTGCATAAAACATCCCTTTGCGTTCAAATTGCATACAAATCAAACAAACACAATTGTCAATTCATTTATTTTTATGATTTCTAGAAATTGAAATTACTTTTCAGCTTCCATATTTCTCGACACCGAACGTACCTTCAGCCTTAGCCCAACCCTTAAAAAGTCTTTCTCTAGAATGTGAGTCAACTTGATTTATAAGCACAACACTTTATAGTTTTATCTTTTAAAAAAATTCTTCCATTTATCTGTGTTTGAAAACAAAAACCTTGAGGTGATGTTTTTACGTTTTTTCCTCTAATTTACCAGCGTGATTTACTGCCTCTCATTGATATTTTTCAACGAATTTATTTGACTGCAGTTAAACTTAGTATTTTTTCGCACTCAGCTTGAAATTACTTTGTTCCTGTTGTTTGTATTTTTATCGAATGGGTTGAGGTGCTAAAGATCTGCTGTTGAGAGGACGAATTGTAGAACAATTTGTTGGTAGTGGAAAGAAATGCCCGTGAAGTAGTATGAAGGGGTGAGTTGAGGAAATGAGACCCTTGATAAAAAAATAGCCCAGGCATTACGGCTCATTGCTCTTTTTTTGATAAATGAAACTCTCTTTTGGGCTGCTTCATCTTAACCCGTGAAAAGCTGACAGCAGGTCTCGTCCGACTAATCGCGCAAAACACTATCAATCGTCTTCCGGCCATTGAAGAACCTAAGGTCCGGTGGAAAATACCCGGTGGTTTCGAGGTGTTCATTACGTTAATGTACATTTGAGAGTGGCAGATTCCGTGATCCGGAACTCAAATTTTCTCTTATTAAACCAGCAAAAATTGTATTTATACAAATCTTTAAAAAAAAAATCTTCAAACGTTTAACATAACCCAAACGTTTCGCGTGAATTTGTCCCTTTATCAATGGAATTTAATTAAATTTCAAAAAAGAATAAGGTTGCTTTATATAATGAATATAAAGTAACAATAAACAAATAAATATTTTGAAAAATAGACAATAATACAAATTGTCTTGGTGATGAAATTACTTTTTTCTTTTTTGGCTTTTCGGCCTTTCTAGCCCTAAGCCAATTTACGATACTATTTATTACTTTTTTTTTTTAATTTGTCTCTACCCCGGATTCAGATTTTAGCCGGATGCCTCGAGTCGGATTCGAACCCGGGTCCACATGGTTAGCAGGCTGACACGCTACCACCTAGCCTAACCCGACCCCCATGACATTACCTTGAATATATATTTAAAAAAAATATATAAATATTTACGAAAAAGTATTTTTCTCTTAAAATTTTTGATAAATATTAGATAAACAGTCCATATCTGATCTTTTTTTCTTTTTTGAAATTTAGTTAAATTCCATTTATAAAGGGAGAAATTTTCCCGAAACGTTTGAAGTTTTAATAAACTCTTGATGATTGTTTTTTTATAAAAGTTTTGTATTTACTCATATAATAACAATCAATCAAATGAACATTGTTGTAAATATGGACATGGGAAGGGAGTATTTATTGCTCGATGCTCAAATAATTATAAAATAAAAAATAATTATGTAAATTTTAATTTGGAAATAAAACATTTAAAAAAAAAAAAAAAAAAAAAAAAAATCAATCAAATTTTCAATTATATTTTTGTATTTTTTTTTCTATTTTAATGATTTTGCTGAAACAAACAAGTTTCAAAGATGACAAAATTAACTGGATAGGCATCTCTACTTTTTTAATTCAATTCATTTTAATTGATTTTGATTAAATTAAATTAATTATTAACAGTGCGTCAATAAAAATTTATAATTATTTTTTTTTCAATTTCATTTCATTACTTGGATTTTTATTATTTTAAAACCTCTCATAATACTTTTATAATTATTATTATCTATAAAAATTAGAAAATTTAATTAATTAGGTGTGAAAAAGATGTGGGCTGACGGATAGACAATATGGAATTTGAATAATTATCGGGAAAGAGGTTTTTTTTATTTAATTTGTTTTTTCCTCTTATTAAAAACAAGGACTACAAAGATGATCAAGGACAATCGATGGTGGAGAAGTAATCTCCGGAGTCGAAGCTAAAATACAATGTATACATTAATTAATGTAAAAAAAAATTGGTTTAATAAAATTTATAAAAAAAAAAAAATTAATTAGGTGTGTTTTTTATTAAAGACGGAGTACTAGAACTCAATGCTAAATGGTTTAAATCCTTCAACGAAGGAGCCTCCGTGTATATTAATATTATTTTTTATTATTGCAATATTAATATCAAAACTTTATGCACAACGATGTCTTGATGATGGCCGGAGCGGGTCAAAACGTTGGCAAAAATATAAATTAAATTTGATTTAAATTTTAATCATTCTGGCTGCAAATCGAATTCGACCTTTTCACCTTAATTTCAAATTAAAATTAATAATAATATATCGCTTTTAACTAAAACAAAGAATTACCGAGCAACGCTCGGTTTGTTAGGTACTATCAGTGATCAGAAAATACAGCAGTACCTAGGTACATCTGTCACATTTCTATAGAAAAATAAATTATATTTCAACTCAGCGCTTTTCACATTTTCCACATTTTTATTTGAAATTCGATTGCAGGATCCAATAGAAAAAATATATGAGAATTAAATTCAGATACAAAAATAAAAAATAAAAATGAGCGGAGTGAACAGTTTTATGTTTTCAAATGGACCTTTATCGTTCCAAATAAAACGGTCATCCACATTTATTCACTCCCGCTCAGAGATATAAATATAAATATAGTTCGAAACAGGAATTTTAATGGAAATCATTTAGACTTTTTATTATACAGATGTTGCAAAAGCTACAGTACTTTCAAGTCAAGGCTGACACTTGCATCTATTAACAAATATTTAAGAGAAAATCGAAATCTATATGTCAATAAAAACAGGGAGAAAAACTTCGAAACGTCATATAATAAGTATGCAAGAAGTTGCAACTGTTGTAGTCCTGTGTGGATTCTTAGGGGGCGTCCCTTAATTACGTGAGACGATTAGGTGGGGGGGGGGGGGGGGGGGCCCCACCCAAAACCCCCCCAAACTCATGTGGGGTAGAGGTGGGGGGTCTCGGCAAATATCACGTTTTTTTGCCACAAGAAACAGTGTAAAATTGCGAGAAAAATGGGTTAAGTTAAGTAAAACATGTTTTCCCACAAAATATATCTAAATCCTACACAATAATTAAAGTTTGAATTTTTATTTAAATCACACATGATTAATTTATAATTATTTATTGAAACAAATAATTACAATATAAATACAACGTTTTGATCGACTTAGTCTGCGATCGTTCTCAAGTGTGAGCACCCACTCCGATTATAGTTTAACTGAGCCAATCGCGTGTACTTCATGTTTATCTGGGCTCAAAACACAATTGTATCGACGGCATCAGCGCCCCCTGTCGGATTGAGCATTACATGTTTTTAAAGATTATAAAGCAAAAAAATTATATTGATAAATCAAATGATAATAATAACAATAATAATACATAACAATTAATTCACTTATCAAGAATATTATAGTATACATAGTTGGATTTTTTATAATATAAGGCAAGGGCGGTTCCAGGGGGGGGGCGGAGGGGGCGACCCCCCCCCCCCACACACACAGGCCCGTACCTGACAGGAGTGCAACACATGCATCGCACGCAGAGGCCAGAAAACGGAGGCCAAATCGACAGGGAATTTATAACAATTTTTTATTTTTTTTTTTTATTTTAATGAACTTAAAATATGAGATATGAAATTTGTAAAAAAAAACATTTATTTTTTAAAAAAATTTTAAAATTGAAAATAAAGTTCTATGTGTGTGTGGGGGGGGGGGGGGGGTCTGGGCCCCCCCCCCCCCCCCTTGGACAATTCGATCGCGACACACTTTCGAGATAAAAAGTAGATCTTATATACATCGGCCACCTTATATACATTCTCCCCTCCCATAAAAAATTCCTGGATCCGCCCTTGATATAAGGTACATTTTTGTATATTATTTACATGAAGTTAGCAACCCTGATTTGAGTCGAGATAAACATGAAGTACACGTGATTGGCTCAGTTAGGCCAGTGGGGGCGTCAGGATAATAAGAATTTTGGATGGATACAGACAAAAAATTCATTTAAAGGTGGGGTACTCTTTTATTGGTTTATATAAATGAATAAGTACAAAAATTAAACAAAATATTTCAACATACTAATATAAACCTTATAATATAATATAGCTAAAACCTCCTCCAGGAATCAACAACCATATAATAAGAATCGGGCTAAACATGACTTCTCTAAAAGAAAACCTAGAAAATAGTGTTAAAAAATTCGAAAATAATGCACAATCAAGTCTCAACCCTCTAATTAACGAACTATACCGGATGTGACACTTCATTACATCATCATTCATTTTGTTTTGTTTTTGTGTTTTCTTTTTTTTTTTTTTTATGTTAAAAATAAAGTATATGGGTTTTTTTTATCAATTTTTTCCCTTACCATAATAAGGAGTGAGAATAATATATAATAAAATAAAAATAATGGACATTCGATGGTGAGGCTTTCGGGCCTCGAGGTCGAAGTTTTTTTTATAATTGTAAAACATGTATTTTTTTTTTATATTGGATAATAAAGATCATTATTTATTTATTTATTTTAATATAGCTATAAGTACATATTATATATTTAATACAATATTAATCTAGAATTTTTATGTTAAAGTGCAAATTCATTTATTATGTCCTCTAAATCTAAAGTTTTGGCAATTTTTTTTCAACATGAATTATATCTAAATCACATAATCTTTCGTTTAACATGGAATTAGTTAAATACCTAATTCTTTAAAGGACGAAGACAATAAAATACAAGCTTAAAATTTAACTTTGCTAGTTGTTCTATTTTATACTACAAACAATTTTGTTGCCAAGTTATAAATTTAATATCAAAGAACGTAACAAATTTAATTTTAAATCAATTGAAGAACGTTGTACATTCCTATACCTATGTAAATCATAATCATTTAAGCAACTGCTATGGATTTTGGTACTCGTTTAGATATCCACTAATTTGTCGGCGAAGCCGTTTGTACTTTTATTATTATTGTGTCAAGCTTTACCAGTATGCCAAATTTCAACATTCTAGCTTGATTGGATTTTCACTATATGTTAATTAAGCCTATAATAAATTTCACCCCTTCATTTTAGGTCCTGAAAAGGGAAAAGTTTCATTTTTTTTATTTTTTATTTTAATTGTAGCCCAAACTCTACCAATATGCCAAATTTCAGCATTCTAGGATGAGCGGAAGTTCTCTAGGTTTTTGATATGTGAGCCAGTGTTACCATAAAAATGGGACTTTTCAGAACTTAATAACTCAATAACTATAATAGGTTTATCCATGAAATTTGGGATTCTAGGTGTTCTAGTGGGCCTTATTAGACATGAAAAATTTCAAGTGTGTAGATTTAATAGTTTTTGAGTTATGGGGTGGTCGAAAGTAGCTCGAAATAGTTTACAATGTATCCAACGATACCTTGTACAAAGAAATTGCAAAGAGAGGCGGGTTGGAGATAAGGAGGATAAAAATAGTATTTTCTTAATTCTGGTTATAAATAAATTTCATTTAAATCTAAATTAAAAAAAAAAATAACTTAATATAATTTCTTTTGTTTAATAGATAGGTTAAAATTAGAGATTCGCAAATTTAATAATAAATAATAAAATTGAGATTTGAATTCACGCAGAGAACAGGGTGCAATACGGGCGGGGGATGAACCTCTTAGGAATTATTTGAGTGTATTTTCTTTTTAAATAAAAACAAATAATAATGTAAATTGTTTAAAAATCGTTGCTTGAACGAAAGAGGAGAAATCAGAGAGAGGGAGGGGAGAGATTACTCTTCTTTAAGCATTGGTGCAGAACAGATCTCACTAGGCGGTCATTGAGGACACACCTCTCTATACACATTCATAATAGATCTCACTACGCATTGAAGGAGAACAGAACAATTCTTTTTTAAGTTTTCCTTGATAACACACCTCGAGACAGACATTCATGAACACTACTCATTTGGAAAATATACCACTCATTGAATTTTATATTTTCATACACCGAGAACTCTGCTTCCAAGGGCACTGCTTGTCAATAATCGGTGCAGAAGCTAACTTCGGGCTCAAAGAAGACAGCCGGAAGGAAGGAGAATTGCTATCAAAGGGATTGGTTATCAAGAGAGGAATTCCTGAAATCCAGAAGATTGCAAGAAACGATCATACAGCCTTCACCGCCAATGAGCGTAACCACCATATTGTTATTATTCTCATTAACAAATTTCTCTATCTGTTGATATCAAGCAGCGATCAAATAAATTTACATTATAAATATTAAATGATTCTAAATATTATCTCTATTATTATTGAAAATTTCTAAATCCTGCTCGTCCATTCAATTTCCTTTGTTTTTTTTCATTTTTTTATAAGCAAGTTCCTTAATCCATTTTTTATTTAATTTCACAGTAAAAACAGTAAACAAATTCATAGTAAATTCAGTCAATAATTTCAGATTTAAGCATCAAGAGAGATACCCTGAGATTAACACCCACCACTAAGAAAGAATAAAATCCAAAAATCACAATCAGATTCTCATTATACTCACTGAATACACATGACCGGTGCTTCGCACGTTCTTTTCCGATTTGGATGACACACTGCCGTGTGTTTTTACAGATAATTTATTAAATAAAATATTTTGAATAAACTGAATATGGATGTAATATTTATTGAGGATAATAATGGCACTGCCAAATGTATAATTTTAATAATTTTTCTTGATTAATGAGCATGCGATGATGATAAAAATGCCCTTTTATAATTATAAATATTTCTTTTTAATAAAGCATCAGATCGCGTTCGCCATAGTCTACAAGTACTGACATGTTTCGCTGCAAGTTGGCGCGGGTTGCCGTGGTCAGGCGTATTCTATGCTTATTAAAGCGCCCTTTCCTGTTTTTATTATTTGTTCTTAACGTTACAATTATTTATTTATTTCCTCAAGCCTATATGATTTGCGATAATCAAAATAAAATTAATTTTCTGTTTTATTAAATACATAAGATGTTTCTTAAAATTTTCAGTATTCTAAGAAAATTAAATCAATAAAAAATCAAATAGTTTTCTTTGAAAAGATTTTGTTTTGCCGAAAGTAGCAGCATTGTTGATTCATAAAGAGAAATCAATTAGGTTTTTCTCTGCTTGATGCAAATTAACATATACATATACATATATACCATAAGTATACCAAACATGAATGGATAAAAGATGTTTGGTTGGAAGGCAGCCCAAGAATAATGAAAAAGTAAAATTCCTAATAAAATAAATTTATTGGAAAGTCATTTTTATCCTCTTAAAAACCGACTTCTTCTAAAATGACTTTATAATAAATTTATTTTATTAGGAATTATATTTTTCCATTATTCTTGGGTTGCCTTCTATCAATTATCCAACGTTATAATATATTATAGATATAAGTACATATGTATTTAAGACAATATTAATCTAGAATTTTTATGTTGAAGTGCAAATGTATATTATTTTCTTGTATATCAGGTTGCTGATCGGCAGGCGTTAAAGTAGCGGGAAATTGAAAACTTCAGCTTAAATGCTTTATTCACCCTTGTGTTTTTTTCTCTTAGTATAATAGTACCTGGAGGCACCGAGCGATGCTCGGTAACCCCTGACCCCCACACCCCCCTCCCGAAACCATACACCTTGCCCCCAACACTGCACCCCCACTACACCCCCACCCCACCCCCGGACTCCCCACAACTTCACCCCACATCCATCCCCATCCCCGACCCAGTTTTTGCATTTCTATCTTTCTAATGGTCCACATATTATGTGTATATTTGTTTACTCGTACACCAATTTGCCCACATTCGTTCATATTGATAAACATTATAAAAAATACATAAGAAAATAATAATAAAAAAAATAATCGTATAGGATCTGAAATAAAAACATAAAATTAAAAAAAATATGTGCGTCTCGGGACGTGCGACAGAAGTGATAACTTTCACCAACCAAGTATTTTTTAGGAAGACAATTGCAAGGATAATTGCCCGGAGAAAAGAGAATTGAATATTTAATTTTAATTAGAAGAGTGGGGGGGCAAGGAATAATTATTATTATATTTAATGTTTTTGGATTTAAAATTAATTGTTGTCTTTCTTTCAGCTTAATTCAATTATACATATTTCAAATTTGCCGTCCCGCAATATATCTAATAAATTATATTTATTAAATGCATAGCTAAATATAATATATTCAATTATTTCCACACTTATAATAAAGTCTAATTCAAAAATATTCATTTTAGTAAAAGTAAAAAGCAAGGATTTTTAAAATAGTTCTTTGGTCCAATGGTAGAGTTTCGGACTCAGATGCAAGAGGTCCCAGGTTCTAATACGACTTCCGCCGAATCATTTTTTTTTTTATTGAGATTTTCATCTATCAATAATTACCTTAATTAAGAAAAAATCAATTAAGATGAATTTTGATGAGGTCCAGACCTAGCCAGATCGTTTTTTCATCCTCAAAACTTGTTAGTAGATTTTTGTTTCATCAAAATCGGTATCAAAATAGAACCAAGATACAAATAAATATATATATATAAATAAATAAATATACAATTTTTGCTCGTTTAATAAGAGTAGATAATATTCAGAGTTTATTAGTATCTTTAACATTATAAAAATATAATTATAATTTCCAATCAGAAAGTTTGGTAAACATTACCTAATCATTTTTTTCATACCCTACTTATTTTATTTATTACCAATAGAGAATATTTCTACATTTATCCATTCATTCATGCCTTGAGAAAATTGTTAAATATTAAATAAACATTTAAAGAGGGAAAACATTTTCCTCTTCATTTTTAAAATGTTATTTCATGTATATAAAAAATTCATTAAGCGTATACTATTCGTGTTGGTTGATGAAATTACGTCTGACCTTTCTTTCCTTCTCTATTAATTAAACTATAGTTGAACAAGTTTAATTATTTTTAAACGCAATAAAATTCGCTGTACCTGAATTTAAAAAACAAGAACTATTTTAAAAAAGAAAATAACATAACAAAAATTCGCTTATCTTCAATTAAACTAAATTTTAATTTTATTATTAAGAACAATATTTAGCAGAACCAGCTAGAGAAAATTATCCCTTATTTTACATAAATATTTTGTAACATAATTTATAAAAGTTATTTAATTTTAGACAAGAGTATTTAACGGCCGTATCAAAGATCTTATTAAATATTTTTTATTCCATGTTCCAAAGGCATTTATCTCCTCAGAAATCGATATCAAATACTAAAACACAATCCGGACTATTGAGTAACCTTTCCTTTACCAATATCTCTAATTAATTATTTTTCTTTTGATTAATTAACAATCTATTGAATCAGTTATCTATATAGTTAAATTTCCTAATCAATACTATATAATAAAGCAGTAAGCGCTCACTTGATTGTCCGGTTTCGCCCACATATGGCTCTGCCCCCTGTGTACTTTATCTACCGTAGACTTTCTGGAAGCTTCTAGAAACTTGGGGAACATTCTGGAATGTTCCACAAGGACAGTCGTTCACAAGAATTGGACTCTGTCTCACGGAGTGATGTTGAGCGAGGGTTTGCGCGCCGCGAGCCAGCAAGAAGCCCGCCGAAGTCATTTGTAAACACAAACTCCTGATGATGGGCTAAAAACCCAAAATATATATATATATATATAGTATTAAATAAAACTCCAAAAATATAATTAAATTTTTTTTTTAATTTTTATTTTATTTGTGAAACACCACTATAACTCTTTAAAAACTCCTGTGTTTAATATGTTTCACTATAAACCAACACCGCTTTCCCTAAATGTTATTAAAAAATAAGTTGGTTTATCTAATGAATATAAAGCAACACTCTGTTGATGAAGGAAGAAATTCTCTCGAAACGTTGAAGATTTTAAAAGATTTGTATTTATTTTAGTTATAAAACACTTGAAATTTTTTTCAATATAATATGTATAAATACCAGCTGAGGCGGCTGTGGGTCAGTTGTTAGAGTGTAGAGCGTCCTGCTGGCCTGAATTACGCTGGTTCGAGACTGAGTCTCGGCAGATATTTGCAGTCGTCTTCTCTTGGAAAGTAATGGCAACCTACCAAGGGTATAATTGCCTAGTAACCTCTCCAAAATAGCCGTTCGGAACAGGCTTTAAAAATTAGGCCCGTATATCTGTGTAAAAACAACTAAACACACTCAGCACAGGTATATGTGGAGAGAGAAACGTCAGGGAGACCTGACATGGCACTTAAAGAAGAAGAAATACCAGCTGCGGAGCGGACATCTTGCTGGCCAGGAGGCTACGCCCCCTGGACTCCGGCATCCTCTCCCACCACCCCCGGTACGCCAGTGGTATAATAAAATAATTTATAATCACTCTTGAAAATTTTAGATTTTAAATTATCTTTGAATTCTCCGTATTTATTTAACGCCAAAGCACGGCCAATCAGAGAGAACACGCCGGCGTCGCAAGCCAATTATTATAATAGATAAAATATCTGTTTTATGTTTATTTGCATCAAACAGAGGAATCCGTCCTTGAATCTTTCTTATGAATTATCAACTCAAATTGAAAGTTTTTGTGCCGAGGGTAGCAGAATTTTTATATATTGAAAGAGACATTAAAAGAGAGTGTCTTCTGCTGGAATTATAAATTTTATTTGTAACGAGACAATAGTTTAGAGTGCTTTGCCCTCTTCATCAGTCTATTACAATTGATTCACAGAAAAGTTACCATTCATACATTAATTTCTGTGAATCAATTGTAATAACTGATGAAGAGGGCAAAGCCCTCGAAACTATAGTCTCGTTATAAATAAAATTTATAATTCCAGCAGAAGACACACTCTTTTATTGTCTCCTTCAATTATCAACTCTGCTACACACTCTCGGCATACTAAATTTTTTCAAATAACACTTTCTTAGACTCAATTTCTTCTAATTGCCGTTTAGTAATGAAAATTATATCGTTTTGCTCCGTGGCGTCCATCCAAACCCCTGTATAGTACAGAGCACAAGCCCGCTAGGCGCTCTGAATCACTCGGGAGTTTGTATATGGTTACGCTGCGTTTCGTCGGACAAATGCCAGTCTGATACAGAGCACCCATTAATTCTTTAAAGTTTTGACGCTGATACATCTTGTAGAAAATTTAGTTTTTTGGAAAATGGAATAACCATTGGAACAATGCAAGTATATAATTGTTCTAATTTAAATTTTTATTTCATAGATGATCTTCTGCATGTATTCAGAGGAAAAATAAGTTGTGTTTATAGGAAGCAATATGCAGTAGCTTAATCTATTTGGGACCACTGTTCCCATACGGAAACTATTTTTGAATCATTTTCAATTTCAATTAATTTAATACGATTTAGCGATTTTATTTTTTCTCTCTTAAAGTTGACTATTCTATAATAGTTCATTTCTATTTGACAGCACTAACTATCATATTTCCAATCTTTACCTCTACTATTTCATAGCGTACCTACTTCTGAACTGAGATTAAGCTATAAAATGTTAGTCTGAAGTATTTTTAATTCAAAGATATTTGGGTTTTCAATATAAAAATAAGCCACAGAAACACACAGTACAATTTTTAATTTCAAAATATATATATAAACCGTGTAAAGAAATCTGCAAGTAATCATTAATATTTTTCATCCAATGTATTAGATTCAAAATTTCACTTTATTATTTAGAAATGCTTGCTTCTGCATTACTGGGTAATTGCTTTCTTGATAATCATTGACATCCTCTCCTCTGCTTTCAGCATCGGAAATTTTGTTTTTATGAGTTGATATTATTATAGCACCTAGTCTCCATAATAGTAGCATCATCATTCGCATCTAACAGGCAGAGAATCTCATGGACTGTTAGTCGATGAAAAAAATTAAAATAATACAATATTATTATTATTTCAAGACCACTATTCCTATATGGGAATATTCTAAATTAACTTATTCAAAGTCATTGATCCCATATGGGAGCAAGGTTTTCATGGGGTCGTTTAGGATCAGTGTTCCCATATGGGAACATTATGGTTTAAATGCTGATAGTGAATAAAAAAATAAGATTTAAACTCTAAATATGATATATAAAATTTAAAAAAGTCCTTTAAACAATGATAAATAATTGAAATATATCAAATAATTATTAGAAATAAATAAAAAATACTTCTTTCTTTGAATTCCTTTAGGAGGCATTTTCCATAAATTCATTTGCATATAAGATTGGAAATATGATAGTTAGAGCTGTCAAATAGAAATGAACTATTATAGAATAGTCAACTTTAAGAGAGAAAAATAAAATCGCTAAATCGTATTAAATTAATTGAAATTAAAAATGATTCAAAAATAGTTTCCGTATGGGAACAGTGGTCCCAAATAGATTAAGCTACTGCATATTACTTCCTATAAACACAACTTATTTTTCCTCTGAATACATGCAGAAGATCATCTATGAAATAAAAATTTAAATTAGAACAATTATATTCTTACATTATTCCAATGGTTATTCCATTTTCCAAAAAACTAAATTTTCTACAAGATGTATCAGCGTCAAAACTTTAAAGAATTAATGGGTGCTCTGTATCAGACTGGCATTTGTCCGACGAAACGTAGCGTAACCATATACAAACTCCCGAGTGATTCAGAGCGCCTAGCGGGGTTGTGCTCTGTACTATACAGGGGTTTGGATGGACGCCACGGAGCAAAACGATATACAATCCCCTGTGCAGTACAGAGCATCGTGACGTCAGTCTGCTCTGTACTGCACAGGGGTTTGGAAATACGCCACCGGACAGGTAAAATATCGCCTTAAAAACAGCCATTTTAAAAAGAACTCTCACACATGGTGATTTTAAATTGAAATAAATTTATATATATATATATATATATATAATTCTGCTTAAAGAAATCTACCTCACATTCAATAATATTTTATTTTATTTTAGACCTCACAAAAAATTTGACCCTTCCCAAAATATTCATTCGATTAAAATTTTAATAGGATCTTGATTTGCTGGAAAATGATTATATATAACTTCTAAATTTCAAGTTTTTATCCTATTTAGTTTACTAGATACAGTGCTGGACAGACAGCCATACATTTTGTAGTGACACGAATAGGGCCTAACAGAACACTAAAAATCGTATGACTGTGATCAGTGAGAAAAGTTATATAAGTTTGTAATATGAAAAGATTTAGGAAGGATGAAGGTTATGAAATTATATCACGGCATGGTATTTTTATAATCTTCGTCTTTCTTCTTTCAAATTAAATTGCGAATGAATAAATTTGCTTTTGATTTAATCAAATTTTATTATTAATTTTAATTTTTCTTTGTAGTCTACAATCAATTTCGAAAGTGAATGCCATAGTAATTTTTCTGGAGAAATTATTCACAGAGGTGGTTTCCCGTTTTTCTTCCCTCTGAATATAGTGAGACCCGAGGGGTGAACCGCGACCTAATATGCTGTACACCTACTTCCACTTGTACTTCCAAATATTTCCAAGTACTTCCAAAATACTCCCAAAGAGGTGTACACCTACTTAAAATCGCGGATCACCCCTCAGTGAGACCCATTTGATTTTTGTCAGAGGTGAATAATTTTGACTGGGACATGATTCATTCCTGAATCAATGCGATTAGAATACTTTTAATTATTTGCATTAATGTTGTTTATTATCAATACAGAAGAAGAGAAAGTAATGTGATCTGGACAAAAAATGTCAGAATATTTCGTAGAGTAGGTAACGTGAAAAATGTTTGTATTAGATAAGGGTTTTTTTCTTTTGATGATATCAAATTAGCTAAAACTAATTAGCAAAAAGCAGGGAATGGGCTGTTCAGGCTATTTTATGAAATGCGACATATGGAAGAGGAAACGTTAATTAAGAAACGAGTGGAAGAGACTCCGGAGTGTCTTCCAATTCAAAAACATGGACCAAGAACAAGACAGCAATTTCATTTCTTTCAACTCGAGTGGCAGGAAAAAATAGCTCCCTCACCAAGAAGGAGATGAAAACAAAAAGGATTCTTAACGAGAAGGAAAAGTATCCATTATACATATATATATACACACTTTTCCTTCAAATTACGAGTGGATGAAACATACAGGAAGAAACCTACCTCATTTATACTTTTGAGGACGCATTAATCAGTTTTAGTTTATTGAACTTGAATTTGATGGACACTAATGGGTCGATTCTTGAAATGCAATATGAAATCTCTACCAATGTACCTAGATAGAATTTGCACAGATGGAAGGTTCGAGTGTAGGATATACCTGTAATGATCCCATTAAGGAAAACTATTGATATTTTGTCAACTCAAGTCCTTTTAACTCAGGAGGAAATCAAGAACCAAGCGCAATTTTAACTTATAGTTATAAGTTTCTCATATATTTTAGAACTTATTGATAAAAATATATATAGGTTCCTAATTAGGTGCAATGAAATGTAAATTAATGTAATAAAATAGCTTTTTATAATAATTGAATATTAGATTGATGCTTTGATTATAAAATTGTTTATTAAAGTACTTTTACTTTACCATACAGGGTATGGTCAAATATTGTAATTGTGCATGAAAAAAGTGTTTTTTCCTTCTTTTTATTGAAATATCTCAAAAACCGCTAAAACTATTTTGATTAAAAAAATTAGAGCTAAATCACGTTTTCATCCTTTTTTCATCACCATTTTACTTCTTAAACGTAACTCTCATAGAAAATTTCAAGTTTCTAGACCTAGTAGTTACAAAGAAATTTTGATTTTAAAAGTTTTTCCAATTTTCACTCACTTTAAAATTTGGAAATAAAAAATAAAACTTTCTTACCAAGCATTTACATATCAAAACTAACCTCTACCAAATTTCAATTTATAAGTTAAGGAGAAATTGCGTTATCTTCAAATGAAACGATGCTTTTATAATTTTTCAGTTTTTGTCTCTTTTCATATAATAATATTCTTACAGAAACATATCAATAAATTTAATGTATTTTTTAATTCTGCATATATTTTGTATTTACACTCTTGTTCTATAAAATTAATAGAAAAAAATCTATCGGTAAATGAAAATTAAAAAAAAATCAGAAATCAGACAACCTCGGTAAGAATATACAGGGTGGCGCAGATGGATCGGGTGGTTTTAAAATACTTGTCAAACTGTGTCGGGTGGTTTTAAAATACTTGTCAAACTGTGTCGGGTGGTTTTAAAATACTTGTCAAACTGTCAATTTTAAAGGTATTGGATTGAAATAAAGTGCAAAACGTGTAGTTACAATGGAAGTTTATTAACAAAAAAGTTAGTTTTTAAAAATTACATCCATCAAATGCCCTCCTTATCGAGGCAGGCGGTTACTGTTAATTCGCACCATTATGTGAACATGATTGAAGAATTTCTTCTCTGACAACTTGAAGAGAACAATTACGACATGGACAATATGTGGTTCCAACAAGACGGGGCAACTGCACATACCGTTAGGATATCAATGCAAGCTGTACGCGCTCTGTTCCCTGGCCGTTTGATTTCCCGTAATGGAGATCTCCATTGGCCCCCTCGCTCACCGGACCTCACGGTATGTGACTTCTTTTATGGGGCTATTTAAAAGCAAGGGTGTACATGAACAAACCCCGGACCATTCAGGAGTTGAAGGCAGCAATTCACAACGAAATCACATTAATTCCTGGTGATGTGCTTGAGCGGGCAATGTGGAACGTTAAGGACCGACTCCAAGAATGCGTCGCTCGAGAAGGAGGGAATTTGATGGATGTAATTTTTAAAAACTAACTTTACTAATTTTTTGTTAATAAACTTCCATTGTAACTACATGTTTTGCACTTTATTTCAATCCAATACCTTTAAAATTGACAGCTTGACAAGCATTTTAAAACCACCCGACACAGTTTGACAAGTATTTTGAAACCACCCGATCCATCTGCGCCACCCTGTATAAACCTATTTATTTATTAATTATGAAAGATATTAATTTGCCGATGGTAATAGATTCAAATTTACAAGAAAATCATATGTTGGTGTCATCTATGAAATCCGATGGAATGGAATATTTTTAATTATATTTCAGAGGGTTTGTTTTTCACCCCTCGGGAATCCATGCCATTCGAATTTTGAATCTCTTCAAAAATTCGAAACACTCAACGACCTTTATCTACTCTTATTAAACGAGCAAAAATTGTATATTTGTATATATGGTATTTTTATTTATTTGTTTATATATTTGTATCTTGGTTCTATTTTGAAAACGGCTTTACCGATTTTGATGAAATTCACGGATTAGGGGATTTTGTGGTGACAATTCGATCTGTCACGCGATCTGTCACGGTCTCATTTTCGACAAAATTGATTTTGATGGGTTTTTTCGTAATCAAATTAATTATTCTCAGGTAGACAAATCCCATTTTTAGGGTTTTAAAAAGGTTTCCCTTTTCCTTTTGTGCTCAGGCAGACAATGGATCGGGTAAATTTTATTCTCAAAGGCCTTGAAGAAATATTGCGATTGTGGATTTTAACATATTTTGTTGTCCCTAAACGTTAGAAATATTAATAAACGTTTTATAATTGTTTTTATAATGAACTTTATTTATTTAATAGAATAAAAAATAATCAAGAGCAAGTCTCAATTTTCTGAAAAACAACACATTTTGGTAGGTTTTATTTATTAACAATTGGATGAATAAAAATGAATCATATGGTTGAATCAAAACAGGTGCAGGAGGTGGGGTGCAGTGGTGGGTGATTCGAGGGTAGGGCAAGGTTTCGGGGGTGGGGTCGAGCTGGGTGGAGGTGGGGGTGGGGGGTACAGTGGGCGAATATATATTTTTGTATTTTTTTTAATTTGAAAGCGGCTCTCAAATAAAAATCGACCTTTTTATCAGAATTTTAAATTAATTTAAAAATAATATTAAAATAAAGCTTTTAACTGAAGGAAGAAGTTACCGAGCATCGCTCGGTGCCTCCAGGTACTTTAAATTATATGGCATGGTAGGTATATGTTTAAATTTAGAATCACTAATCGCGAAATTTTACAAATTAAGATAACAATCTTTGAGTAAAATATTTTACGCTTTTACATATGTCAGAGAGGTTCGCATCCCGCAGGTGAGCCAGATGGCCCGGATTGCTGTTACTGGCACTAGGGTTCGATTCCCGAGGGGTTGAAAAACAACCCTTCTGACATATAATTAAAGATAATCCAGTCCATCGGATTCAATAGATTACACCATCTTATGATTTTTAACCGACTTCAAAAAAGGAGGAGGTTCTCTATTCGATTGAATTTTTTTTTTTTTTTTTTTTTTTTTTTTGTGCCTATGTTACCTCATATCTCCGCCAATTGTCAACCGATTTTGAAAATTTTTTTGCATTGGGTCCAGTCTAGCTTCCGATTGGTCCCATTTTTTTTTCGATTTTTTTTCATAGGTATTAGACCTTTTTTATTAGGTTTGTTTAGGTTTGTTTAGACCTAACCTCTTTGTTTATGAACCGATTTCGATGGTTCTTTTTTTATCCGAAAGGGGGTGTCTTAGGGATGGTGTCATATTAATTTGGTCAAGTTCTGATGATATAATCACTATTAATAACATCACTAAAAAGAGAAAAATAAAATTTTTAAGAAAAAAATAAAAACCGACTTCAAAAATTAAGTGCAACAAATATAAAAATACACTAAAAGGTATAAAATAATTATTATCTTATTTAGTTACAACTAAACGACGAAATATTAACACGAAATTACTTTTTGAAGTTGGTGCCAAACATATACCTTTTATGAATCGCACTCGACGGATCTTACTTAGTACGTTTGGCGGGTACGCTCGCTTATAGGTATAGTTTGTTTGGCACCGACTTTAAAAAGTAATTTCGTGTTAATATTTCGTCGTTCAGTTGTAACTAAATAAGATAATAATTATTTTATACCTTTTAGTGTATTTTTATATTTGTTGCACTTAATTTTTTGAAGTCAGTTTTTATTTTTTTCTTAAAAATTTTTATCTAAAATACAATGTTTTAATTAATCTGTCTTTTTTATTTTAGTGCAAATACAGCGAGATTGACGGATAGAGGGTTTACACTTCCAAGTAGTATTAAAAATCTAAACATTGAAAAATTAAGATTAACCTTCAAAGAACACATCAAAAACTCACTATGAAAGAGCTATGGATATATGAGATATCTTTTTCCGCTTCTATCTCGGAAATCTTGCCTTTCACTCAAAAATAAAAAACTTTTATATAAAACAATCCTTAGACCTGCACTCACTTATGCTGCTCCAGCGTGGTGCCACACCAGCAAAACTACACAGAAACCCCTATAAACATTCCAAAACAAGTGCTTGCGATTAATATTAGATCGCAACACATCCACTTCAAACAAACAACTGCACAAATTAGCAGAGATAGAAACAATTAATGAACATATAATCAAAATTTCAAAATCATTTTATACAAACCAACTAAAATACAATAAACCCACCAAAACAATTAAAAAAACAATAGAAAATAGCTTTGGCAGCAAAAAGAAGTATGCAAACATCTATAGAAAAACAGGCGTAATAAATTGAAATCAATTAAAACCAACACCTAACCTACTACCAAAAGCAGGGTTTTTATTTGTCTAGAATCTTTCCCTGCATAAAAATAAAATTAAAATAAAATTAAATATGTAAATATTTATATTATGGATAATTAAAAAAAATGTATAATAAACCTAATTATACTTATATTTGTAAATATGATTAATTATTAAGAACAAAATTAAAATATATTAGTAGTGTAACTATTTATAAGGAACAATTAAAAAACCATTTGTAAATTTAATATAATCATGTATATCAGTTGTAGAGGCGACTGTGGGTCAGTGGTTAGAGTGTTGGGTCGCTGACTCGGAGATCTCTGGTTCAAGACCGAGTCTCGGCAGATAGATATTTGCAGTCGCCTCCTCTTGGAAAGTAATGGCAACCTACCAAGAGTATAATTGCCAAGTGACCTCTCCAAATTAGCCGTTCGGAACCGGCGTTAAAAAGTAGGTCCCGTATATCTGTGTAAAAACAACTAAAACACACTCAGCACAGGTATATGTGGAGAGGCGCCGACGCCCGTTTCGAGTATGGCACTCGAAGAAGAAGAATATCTGTTGTACTTGTAATGTATTGATTTACAATGTTGTATCTGTAAATATTAAAACTATAAATAAAACTTTTAAATTGAAACATACAATTGCCAATCGGGTTCGATTCCCGAGGGGGTGAAAAACAACCCCTCTGACATATAATTAAAAATATTCCATTCCATCGGATTTAATAGATGACACCAACTTATGATTTATTTATTAACATTCAAAGTAAAAATTACAAAATCTCATAAAAAGCGCAATGAGTCATGTAAAAAGTTTTCCTTTTTTCCTCCAATTCGGTTTTATTATTTCACTCATCATTTGAATTGAATTCACTTGTAAAGACCGTCTTTTTTCCAAAATATAGGTATTTTATGCCAGTGCTCTACTTTCCCCAACACCTGTGAACAATATTTCTATTATAATAGCTCCTTTATCTTGCCACTTTTTGGAATTATTATTATTAAAAAAATACTCCATATTCGTCTTGGTGATAAACAATTTTTTGGTTCTCAATAAAACCTTCCTTTTCTATTCAATTGCAAGAAACGATATACCTATTATTACTTAGATAAATGTTTCTGATTTTATTTTATTTATTTTTTTAAATGTTTTTCATTTTCTTAGTCAATAAAAAGTGGATTATTCGTCAAAATAAATTGACACGTTCTGATATGGCCATCCACTTGACTTTTACATACAGTTCTGGTTGAGTTTGGTCCAAGGGCCTAGATTTTTATTTATTGACCCCCTAATTTTGGAGCCAGAAAAAAAATATTTTCGTTATTATAGGTTCATTTTATAGTATATTTCATTTTTCTTGTTTTTTTAGTTTGAAAATATTATAATTTTACATTTTAACCCCCCTCCGCCCCTTAATTTTGGGTCGATATGCACCAAAATCTAATCAGCTCTTAATCTCATTGCACCAAAACTACGTGTGAAATTTGGTTTTAATATTCACACTAGTTTTTGAGCTAGCTCGTCCACAAAAATTTGGTAACGCACAGACTAACAGACTAACAGACATTTTGACAAAACAGTTATTATATCGAAGAATATAATTTTTTCGATGTTCACTTATTAGAGCTTTTTTGTAGACCGAAATGCCATGGTTTCGCCCAATTTTTTTAATCAAAATAGTTTCAGCCGTTTTTGAGATATTTCGAAAAAAGAAGCAAAAAAAACCTCACTTTTTTCATGCACGATTACAATACTTAACCATACCCTGTATGAAAAAATATGATTTCATTAATTTAATAGTAGTGTCGAAGATATTCTGAAAAATTAAAATTGGTATTTTTTATTTATTTGAAGATAAATGTACTATACCTATAATACATAATCAATTTGGTGATTGAATGTTTTTAATTTTTTTTGTGCTTTCATTTTCATACAATTTTAAAATTAGGCTGTGTATAGGCAGGTACATACAAATTTTAGTTTAAAGACGCGGAAACACTGTAAATTTGCTCATTTTTTTTATAAAAATACTTTTAGAAGTTTAATTTTATTTATTTTCTTAGAAAGACGGACTGGTAGTAGGTTATAATGAAAGGCAGTCCAAATTATTTAAATTTTTTAATTCAAATACCGATGTTTCGGAGACCTTTTCTCTCGTTCTTTAGGGTAATGAATAGTTATAGATGGGTGAGTATAACTCGGCTCCCATTTGTCTTTCTTTTCAGTGAATAGAACAATATTACAATACTTTTCACCATTATATCACAAGTGTACTTAGTCAAGTTGACACAACTAATAACTCATGACACTTGAAAAGTTCACTAATTTTTAAAAAAATCGTTAGAGCCGTTTTTGAGAAAATCAAAAAAAACGAAAAATCTTTCATGTAAATGTCCACTTCCGGTCTTCCGATTTCAACCAAAAGCTTGCTATACTCCTTCTAGCCTATATGGAGCTTAAGTTTCGAATTTCGTAGCTCTGAGATTTATGGTTGCGAAACGCAGGGGGGGGTACATACGTACGCACTAACCAATGGGTTTTTGGCCACTTTTTGGTTTCTGGGGACCACATTTTCAGGTTTTATGTACTAAATTCGATTTTCAACTATTAAGGGCATAGATTCCTTCCACCTAGAAGTTACAAAATTAAATTAACTTTTTCATCTCTGAGATACAAGCTCTCAAATAGTCAGGACCCAGACTGACCATCGCAATACTTCACATTACTATATTCTATAGAAATGTGAAAGTAAAAAATAGCCTTATATTCTCTTTAAGAGATATTTACAATGATACCTTACATTCCATCATATGAAAAAAAAAATTACTTTAGAACCTACAAAAAATTCAAGCCTGCCCAAGATATTAATCTGATTTAAATTTTAAAAGACTGTTTATTTTGGGAAAAATAAATACACATCACCTGTAAATTTCAAGTTTGTATCTAGATAAGTCTACCAGTTATAATACTCTGACAGACGGATGTACAGAAAGACATTGTAGTGACCCTAATAGGGTCTACTTTAAATTTTAAACGGTTCCTTAAAAATATCATCTATAAGGATTTGGATGAGTCAGTCCAGATTCAAAACAAGAGAAATCATATCTAATAGAAAAGTTTTTATTTTGCTGAGAGTAGCAGAGTTGTTGATTCATAGAGAGAAATATATGTGTGTATGTTTATTTGCATCAAGCAGAGGACAACCTCTTTGTTTCTCTCTATGAAATTGTATCTAATAAGATGTCATTTAGTTAGACAAAGATTTTTTCTCTGTTTATTTTTTATTCTAAAGCCGACGTTTCGGAGGTTTGTCCCTCCTTCTTCAGGGGTTTGAAAAGGTCAATGAAGGAAGTAGAAAGTGTCATTCCCCTGTGTCCTCCTGAAACGTCGGCTTTTGAAAAAAAAATAAAGAGGGAAAACAGCCTTGACTAATTAAATGACACCTTATTAGATATAATTTCTCTTGTTTTGAATTTGGACTGCCCCACCCAAATCCTTCAATATCAACCTATCAGTCCGTCTCGGAAAACTAT
Source organism: Forficula auricularia (assembly GCA_024734495.1). Taxonomy (NCBI): domain Eukaryota; kingdom Metazoa; phylum Arthropoda; class Insecta; order Dermaptera; family Forficulidae; genus Forficula; species Forficula auricularia. Next base: position 5,943,206 of record JALMQS010000117.1, read on the forward strand.
TTCAAACTTAGCATCTATACCTAAGTATTAACAAGAAATTGTTTCAGAGTAGTTTTACATTTAAGGTAGTTCTTTCACAAATGCAAAAATTCAAGTCTTTGAAACTTGGAATATAAGTCAATAAAAGCATAATACACATACTGTTAAAATTTGAAGACGATTTACCACACCAAACATGAAATAATTGCAATTAAAAATGACATTTTTAACATAGGGTAGATAGGGAAAGGGTGGGGATATGATCATTATTTTATTTTTTTCATTGAAGGACTTTCACCATCTTGATGAAAGGACTTTCACCATCTTGATGAAAAACCAATATTTGTTAGAATAATATATTCGGAGTAACTTAAAAAAAAATTGAAATTATTTACCACGTAGTTTTGATAAAAAACAAAAAAAAAACATATTTGGGCGATTATTTTTAGTGGAGGGGATATAAGCACAATGGCTTGGAAACGATCCGGCAAGTATGTGTGTGTCCGTATAGAGATTTCGTAGCGTGAGTGGACAGTCATGTTAAAAAAACATAACCTAAAATTTTAGTTCCGTTCATATTTATAGAGTGGTTACGAGGCTAAAACTTTTTGTGTGGATTGGCGCGAAAGAACCTTCTTAAACGGAGCCCTTAAAAGGAAATTTTTAAATATATGTAGGAATGGGTTTCTTCTTCAAAGGGTATAAAACTGTTCAATATATACACACTATTTAAAAATATATAAAATAAGATAAATAAGTTTATTGATAAAATATAATGGTAGTCTAGAGTACATCTTAAAACACATCAACTCGCTAACTCTTAGCAACTCCGTTCAACAACTGCCTCTTAACAACTTTCTTTTACAACTGACTGTGTTTCTTTCTGACAATTTACCCTTTCACATGCAAATGGGTGGTGGAGTAGAACATGTGTATTTGTCAATCGACAAAGCTGCACTTGTCAATTAAGAAGAACCTGTCATAACAATATTTCATTTATTACATGCTTTTAGCATGAACTGAAAAGTTCATACTGGGCCTTTTTCAAGTGTAGGCAATTTATAGAATAGAAGGCTTGGACAAAGAAGGTATCTTCTCAACGTGTACAAAAAGGCGACCAACACTTGCTAAACATATGCCCTTAAACATAAAAATTCTCAAATTCATTTAAATAAATTCTTCTCACATATATTTTTATTTTTGATCACACTATTTGATTTAAAGATGATTTCCTGATTTTCTATCAATGGTTCGATTTTAATTAGCTTCAAAGTGTAATAGATGCAAACGAATATCCGAGGCCTCTATTACTTTCCGAACGTGAATTAAAGGGAGAGGCCAACTATTAATCTACATTAGCAATGGCTTGTTATTAGCCATCCTATGAAGTCTATTATTGAAGGGGATCATTTAGCTCCAGGGGATCATTTCGCCAGAGTGTCCCCCTTTATTTACCTGAATAGGCTCTCTAGGTTTGAATATTCAAACTGAAACTGCAACTTATCTCGATTCGAATTAAATGCCAAACACAAGCCGCATTTGCTGAATGAGCGTGTGTTGGGGGACAAGGAGCTGGAGGGATCTAGTTCGGGATTCAATGCGAGTTTTCATATTTATATATATTGAATAAGAGATAGAGTAGAAGCAGAAGCAGCATTTCATTAATGGCTTTAACGTCATATACATTCCATGTAAAAATGTTTATATTAAACCTATGGAAATGAATGTTTATTGTTATTTTAGAGTTCCGAACAAATGTTAAACGGTCGCTTACTCTAGTGCAGGTGTCGGCAACCTTTTTTGGCTGCAGGTAAAAATTAACCAACATATTACAATTAAAAAAGACTTTTCGGGTCAGTGGATATTTTTCATTTTAAAATCTTAAGATAAATTATATTGAATATACAATAACAATTTGTATGATATATATATATATGAGTTATAACTGATGGATTTTTTTGCTTAAACAAAACATAAAAGTACCTATATTTATTTTTGTAATAAGCGCCAGCCTAGCCATACTATTTACTTCTGTACTATCATGGAATGCAATGCTAATTATTTGACTAAACAATCATTTTTTACCTGGGAGTCAATAATTTTGGACATATCTTCAATGCGACGATTAACTGTTCTGGTTGTTTCACTGAATAGCTTTGTGGCAACTAGTGTTTACTGATGTTGGTTGAGTTTGGTTCAAAGGTCTAGAATCTTCATTTTTGACCTTCCGCCTCATTTTGGGTGTTTATTTTCAAAAAATTTTAAACGAAAATGTCGAAAATTAGAAGCAAAGTTGTAGAGGATGAATTTTTGATATTTTTGTTTAAAAATTTTTATAAACAAATACTGCTGTATGTGGATTACTTGAATTAAGGAAGACTACTAATGATAAAAAATAGTGATTACAAGGAAGTTTTCACATGTTAAAACAAGAACATTGATTAAATCGTGACACAGGACAATATGTTAAAAAGGAAACAAAGATTTAAATTCCATGTTAAATCTTATGAAGGTGAAGATGGGGATAATCAAACATCCACGCTCTAGAAAAACTACGAATCTATCTGCTAGGCCGCCATTTTAAAATAGTTAATAACTGCTCAGCATTCCAGAAAACAATGAATAAGAAAGACCTCTCGACTAGAATTGCAAGATGGGCCTTGCAACTGGAGGACTATGACACATTCAAGACATTAAAGAGATTGTGAGAGAAAATCCAGATGAAAACTTCATCCTTAATAACGGTATACTATTTGGCAACTAAGTAATTGCGGATTTTTTTTATTTTTATTTTAGAAAATCAAAGACAATTTTTTCATGGAACTAAATAACTTTATTCTGTAATGTATTGCCCATTTTGATCAATGACCTTTTGCCATCTTTCAGGCAGCATCATAATCCCACGTTCATAAAACTTCTGGTTTTTATTAGCAAAAAACTGAATCAGGTACGATTTGACATCATCATCATTATTGAAATTTTTACCATTCAAGGAGTTTTGTAAAGGTCGAAACAAAAAGTAATCAGATGGTGCAGGGTCAGGACTATATGGTGGATGTGGCAAAACATCCCAACCAAGTCTCAATAATTTTTGCCGAGTGACTAAAGATGTGTGTGGCCTTGCATTGTCATGATGGAATACAACACCTTTTCGATTTGTCAATTCGGCCCGCTTTTCTTCAACTGCATTGTTTAATTTCGTTAGTTGTTCAATGTAGACAACAGAATTGATCGTTCGGTTGGTGGTAAGAGTTCAAAGTAGACAATTCCTTTGTAATCCCACCAAACTGATAACAAAACCTTCTTTTGATGTTGTTTGAGCTGGTTCACCTGGCCTGCTCCAAGATCTTTTCCGCTTGATATTGTTGTAAACAACCCATTTTTCATCGCCAGTTATCAGTCGTTTTAAAAATGGATCATTTTCATTACGCTTCTTTAGCAAATCGCAGCTGTTAATGCGTTGCGTTAAATGCGTTTCTTTCAGTTCGTGAGGAACCCATGTATCGAGTTTTTGAACATAGCCAAGTTGTTTTAAGTGATTTTCAATGCATGTATGTGATACATGAAGCTTCTCTGCAATCTCACGTGTTGTAGTGTGACGATCCGAATCGATTATTGCTTTGATTAGGTCGTCATCAACTTCAACTGGACGACCAGAGCGTTTTTCATCTTTGAGTGAAAAATCACCAGAACGAAATTTGGCAAACCAATTTTGACACTGCCGTTCTTTAAAGGCTTCGTCGCCATAAACAGCACATAACTTTTTGTGAGCTTGCGATGCGTTTTTCCCTTGCGGAAATAAAAAGCAAAATATGATGAAAATGTTCCTTTGATTTTCCATTTTTCAACGAACGCCAAACGAAAACTACGCAAACGATCAAAAAACTTTTTTTACTGATTAACAGCTGAATTGCCAACTATCAAATAACAAAATGTGTTTTACATTTGGACTACGCCAGCAAACCTAAAAATTCAACTGAAGCCATCTATGAGTGAAATCCGCAATTACTTAATTGCCAACCTTATATATATAAACAAAACGAGCAACAAGACTTACGAGACGATATGCAAAACGAGATTATAAGAACCATACATGAAGACGGCCATTTCGCTGTTAAGAAAACTGAAGAAATTATTACTCGTGAGTACTTTATTCCAAAACTGAAGGAGAGAATAGAAGGAGTAATTCGAAACTGCATTCCTTGTATACTATCAAACCGGAATCAAGGCAAGAAGGAAGGTTTCCTGCACCCACTCACTAAAAGAATGTGAACCACTACATACGTATCACATCGACTATGTATGACCGACCACTCGAAACAACAAGTAAGAACTATAAACACATACTCGCTGTAGGTGGATTACTTGAATTAAGGAAGACTACTAATGATAAAAAATAGTGATTACAAGGAAATGTTCTCATGTTAAAACAAGAACATTGATTAAATCGTGACACATGACAATATGTTAAAAAGGAAACAAAGATTTAAATTCCATGCTTGAATCTTATGAAGGTGAAGATGGGGACAATCAAATCGTTACTCTTTACGATCCGTATCTAATGATTAAACCTCTTCAATACATATAATTCCTCGTTCATCAACTATATTCGCCGCAACGTTCAACCTATTGAAATAAAATTTGTGTAAACAAGAACTGATTAGTTTTTGGTGACTTCAGCACCAAGGGGGTAGAAATGGTGGGGGTTGAAATCTTTAAAAATTCATAACAATGTTAAAATAAATGATACGATCTGAAAAGTTTTTGATAGGAGCAGTCTAAATAAAGGGGGTAGAGCCCCTTCGAAATCTACCTCTTCCTACGGCCGGAGGGATTTTTTTTTAAATTGTGATAATAAATGCTGTTTTTTATTAATATTTATATTTATATTTAATTATTCATTATCAATAAATGATTTTTCTATAATGAAATTAATAAAATGATTATTCAATCCGATTTATTTACACAATGAGAAAAAAATCTATAACGAGAATAATTTAAATAAATTAACAAATCCTAAATATAAATGTAACTAGAATAAACTGATGTGGCCATTCACATGACTTTACCACACGCCTGGCACCTCTCTTATATTTAATATTTAATAAAATCTTTTATAATCATTTAGGAAGAGAGGACCAAAAAATGAAAATCTAGGCCCTACGACCAAAATCAACCAAATTCAGACTCGTATCACCATACAATCAACACGAGTCTAGTATGGCATCGCAAGTGACAGTTTCTGACAGTAACCCGACAAATAGCTCTAATGGAGAGTGAGGGAATCGTGCGCACTTAAGCGTTAATCGTTTTAGCAACTATAACATTGTAGATAATTTAAATGTAAATACTGTATTGGGAGTGCTATTTAGATTACTTTTAGTACGTAAATCAATATTAGGAAAAAATAAGTATTTAATGGACAATATTGCTAAAAGTATAAAAGGGCTCTTGTGCATCATTCCCGCCCTTGCTGGTAATCATGTGCATTAAAAGAATTATTAAATAAAAACAACATTATATATAGTATATTAAGGAAGGGAACGATAATTGGGCTCCTTATCTTACATTTACATTTAATATTGATTCATTTAAAGCATTGTTTTTCAACCTTTTTCATGAATCGAGCCCCTCAGTATGAAGAAAAATTTCGCAACCCTCCCCGCTCTTTGTCATCTGTATTTTATTATGTTACATCAAATCCGTACAACATTATTATTAATTTTTATAATTAGGCATCGGCTATCACATAATTAAGTATCTATAACGGACATATTTTTACATCGATTATATCCGCAAACCCCTCCAACGCTGAACTTTTGAAATTAAAAAATCTTTTAAATTATATTTTGAAGATTTTTTATTTATCTCGAGATATCGCTTCTTCAATTCATTTTATTTTGTAAAATTCTATGATCATTAATAATAAATAAATAATATTTTTTGAAAAACATTATCGTTGTTTTTTATATATATATATATATAAAAAATACAAATCTTTTATAAAAAACAATCCAAAACACGTTTATTCAAAGTCATTGGATTGTTTTTTTATAAAAGTTTTGTATTTTTTTAATTTATAAAAAACAATCAATAAAATTTATATATACACCTATACCTTTTTTCAGCTATTTAAAAGTAACAACTTCAAAAAGAAAATTTGATGTCATTTTACAAGTGATGTCAATATTATAGAAGTTCTATAAATTATCAATAAGTAATCTACTTGAACAATTAGAATTTTCGCAGCTATTTAAGATCAATATAAGAAGAAAATAAGATGGCTTTTAAACTAAACTAAACATGAAAAGAATTTTAGATTATTCAATCATCATGGAATCCTCTATATACTATAGCTTATTAATGTAATAGAATACTTTCAAATAAAATATAGATTAATTAATAATGAAATTTTGATAAGATGAAAGAAACCAGTCAATTAGACGATTTCCCTATGGCTTTAAAAAATATTTAAATAAATAAATATAGCCTAGAGCAGTGTTTCTCAAAGTGAGTTCCGCGGAACCCTGGGGTTCCATAAAAACTCGCCAAGGGTTCCATAAAAAAATTCACGGTAGGTGAAAAAATTCTAGCGTTCAAAAGGAAGGTGAAATTTTGGATTATCATCGCAGATATCTCGAGTGTTTTCCAGTGAAGTAGATTTTGGAAGAAGATCTAAATACCAGACAATATTCCAAAATTGTTCATCACTTGGAATGTCTGAATAAATCAATCGAATAATATTTCACTGATGATAATTTCAAAAAACTGGAAAATAATTCTTGGATGAAAAATCCTTTTGTTTATAGTGAAAAGCCAACTTCCTTTTCACACCAAGATTATGAAAAATTTATCGAAATATCTTCAGATTCTTCACTGCAGACAGCTTATAAAACGATGCCTTTGTCAAAATTTTGGTGTAGTTCAACAGGCGAATATCCATAATTGACCCAGAAAGCTGTTTTAATTCTCTTTTACCATTTGCCACAAATTATTTGTGCGAGTCTGAATTCTCAACTTACTTATTAATAAAAAATAAGTACCGCAATAAGCTGGATGCAGAGTCGGATATGAGATTACAACGTTCATCAATAAGACCTGATATAAAGTATTTGAGTATACACAAAAAACAGTATATTTCGTCCCATTGATGGCAATACCTATGAAAAGTTGATGTGTTCGAAAATGTTTTTTTTTCTTTTACTTACGGAAGTTTTGATTTAGTTACTGTTTAATATAGATATAGTGGGTGATTGTATAAATACAAATATAAGACAAAAAGTAGTGTTTCTTAATTAATTCACTCCATATAACTATATTTCAAAGTCAAAAAAAAATGTTCCCATAACAACGCTTTAATCACACTATTAACGGGTTCCATGCTTAACTTCCAAACGGAAAAGGGTTCCACATTCGAAAAAGTTTGAGAAACACTGGCCTAGAGATTTGTTGCATTGCCAGGAAAGAATTTTTTAGAACTTAAATTTAGCGATGTTTTGTATTCAGACTTGATCACTTTCAAAATATTTCCAAATACCCTGCCCCCCAGTAATAAAATCATAGCACTCACCACTCACGGTGACTGAAGAGTTTTTGGTTATTGCAAGCAAAAAGAATTAAGAATAAAGCAAATATGTCGCAGGAATAAATATAATTAAATTCAAAAAGTTGATTCAGAGAATTACAATAAAAGTATAATGAGAATAAGTTATTATGAATATTAATTCAATAATATCTAACAAATATATAAAAGCATATGGAAGGTAGAATTTTATTCAATTTACTGCTTAAAGACGTTGCTATTTACTAGAAAGCCCATCTGTCTGATTCTTTGGGGAATCGAAACAGATGAATTTTGTTCAGATATTCAATAATAAATTTTATTTGGAACTAGTTGCAAGGCCCGCTTTCGGCTGCCCTCTTGCTAGCCAGAGGGCACGCCCCCTGGACCCCAACCCTCGAACCCCACTCTCACATTCCACTCCCCCCCCCCGAAACCCCCTCAGCACCCCGCACCATGCACCCGTGTCCAACCCCCGCCCCCACACCAACACTCCTCGGACCCCCACTCCCAACCACCACACCTCCCGAAACCAACCCAGTTACCCCACCCTCTGCACCATACACCCGTGTCCAAACCCCGCCCCACACCACCACCCCAATACTCCATCCTGAACCCCACCCACCTCGGACCCCTACCCCTGTACCACCCCACTACGCCACTGGACCCTCACCTGAACCCCCACTCCACCAACCCTGCACTCCTCGCCTAGCTAGGGTGGTTTAGGGGGAATTTTTTAAACAAACGTTGTCAGAAATCACATCCCCTACAACTTTGCTCATTATAAAACTTGCCGTAGAGTTAATAGCTTAGGAGTTATTTGATAATTTTCATTCGTGCGGCCCCCAAACCCCTTTTGGGGTCAAAATATCAAAACGTTATATAGTTAAAAACGTAAGTTAGAAGATATCTGATGCAAATATGAAATTTCATAATAATCCCTTAAGCCGTTTTGACGTGAATCGTGAGCAACTTTTCGCGGAAACAACGGAAACAGACAGACAGACAGACATGAATTTTGTTGAGGGTGTTTTCGTTCATACAGATTCGTACAGACAAAACCTTAATTTTATATATATAGATGTTTAATGTTAACATCGCTTAAATGGAGAAGGCATCTGCGGGCTTAACGCAGAAGATATCGGATCATGCCCGACTGGGTCCTGTATCTTTTACTTAATCCAATGCGAAGCATGGGAGAATGTATTGAAATCTCTCTCGCGGCAAGCGCGACTTCAAAGGGTCCTCAGGTAAAGACTACGGAGCCCATAGACTCAATTAAGGTCACAAATTGAAGTATTCAATGAGATTGAATTTTAGCACGTGACGGTTTTGCCAAAAATTACCTGGAATCTCGTCGAGAGGCCAAAAAGTGCCATTTTTTTTGGAAGTGCGTGCGGATGGATGGATGGATGGATGGATGTGTGTGTGTAATCGTTTTTTTCGTCCACGATTTTTCCACACCTTTGCGCTGATTGAAATGAAATTGAAAACCTACCATTAGTTTGACAAAATGAAGCGCTGATTAGTTTTTGGTACATATCGGTCCACAAACATTAGTACTTTATTTCAGTACTTTTGTAGTTTTTTCTAAATATCTTGAAAATGACTTAACCAATTTTGATGAAATTTAATATCCTAATTAAGTACCTTGGGGACCACAAAAAAGGTTAAATAAAGTTTTTAGTAAAATTATATTTTAAAGTACTTTACTCAAGAACATATTAATATTTCAAATGAATTTGGATAAATTTTAGCAACTATCCGTTGCAGTTTATTTAATATATTAATGAGAAAATTATAAATTTAATTCTCATCTATTACTTTTTTTTATAATGATATTGATACAAGAAGAAGTTGCACCAAGAATGTACAACCTTAAGAATCATTAGGAACTTATTCAACATTAAACAACAAAAACGTACATACCGATTCATTTGGGTTAAAGCCCGTATGGGAATCCCGGACAATGAAAGAGTGGACCTCTTAGCCAAGGATAGCATAATAAACTCGAGTTCTATACTGATCAAGGAAATTACTATTTTGGATGCCGTCAATTGGCTCAAATCAAAATTTCATAATAATTGGATTACCTATTGGAAAGAATGGTATACTAATCACCCAACTCACTATGCTCTTCTACACCCTAACATTCCAAAGAAGCATTGGCTTGATGATGTGCATCTGGGTTGAAATGCCTATACTACATTAGTTAGACTAATGTTTAACCATGGACGCTTTCCAGCACATCTATTCAAAATAGGCATTTTTGACAGCCCGATGTGCATTTACTGCAACCTAATGAAGGATCTGCCAACCATCTAATTTTTAATTGTACTAAATTTAAAAGAGAATCGAACAAGTTATTAAATTATTTATTTGCCTCTGGCTTGACTGCGCCTTTTAATATTACGAATCTGCTAGCTTTAGAAGAGGAAGAAATTTTACATAAAGTAGCCTTTTTTTCATCAGCTGCAAAATTGAGTTATAAATTAGATACATATTTAACAGTTTTATTTCTTTCTTCAATTGTACCATCATTTTTCACTTTAAATTTAGAATCATTAATTGCGTGGCTGTATGGGCATAGTTCTCTAAAGCAAAAAAAAAAAAAAAAAAAAAAATTTTAAATTAACTTAAATAAGCTAAAATTCTGTACATTCACACAATAGGGCGGATCGTAAAAATTGAAATTTTGTTTTCGAAAACACTTTAGTGCGGTAAAGTCGCCTATTGTAATAAGAAGAAAAAAGGCATAAAAAAATAAAATCTGTTAACATCTTCTCGCTCGCGCATCGAACTTTAAACTTATGAAAATCACTATATTTTTGTAATTTTTACTTTACCATACAGGGTATGGTCAAGTATTGCAATCGTGCATGAAAAAAGTGGTTTTTATTTTCCTTTTTTTCGAAATTTCTCAAAAACAGCTGAAACTATTTTGAATAAAAAAATTGAGTGAAACCATGGCATTTCGCTCTACAAAAAAGCTCTAATAAGTAAACATCGAAAAAATTATATTTTTTTCATATAATAATTGTTTTGTCAAAATGTCTGTTAGTTTCTGTCTGGTTGTCTGGTTGTTAGTTAGTTAGTCTGCGCGTTACCAAATGTGTGGACGAGCTAGCTCAAAAACTAGTGTGAATATCAAAACCAAATTTAACACGTAGTTTTGGTCCATTGAGATTAAGAGCTGATTAGATTTTGCTGCATATCGACCCAAAATTAAAGGGGTGGAGGGGGGGGGGGTTAAAAATTAAAAATCTAGGCCATTTGAGCAAACTCAACCAAATTTTGTACACATAATCAGTGGGACTCTAGAAGTCTAAAAATGCATTAACTAACGGCAAAAAATGGAGGGGGAGGGTGTATGGTCAAAAAATGAAAATCTAGGTTCTTGTACCAAACTCTACCAAATTTTGTATACATAATCAGTGGGCCCCCAGGAGTCTAAAAATGCAAAAACTAACTCTCCTCCCCTACATGATTATAAATAATTTTATTAAATATTAAATGTAAGTGAAGGGCCAGGTTGTATGTTAAAGTCAAGGGGATGGCCAGATCAGAACACGTCAGCTTATTTCTATTAGTTAAAATTTTTAGGTTTAAATAACCTAATTAAATTAAATTCTGATCAATAATATACATTTTTACGTTCGCGCAACATCTTAGAAAAAATAGAATTTTTCTTAGATGTTGTGTGAACGTAAAAAAGTATGTAAAGAAATGAGTATCTATTTGAGAAAGAAATAAGATTAAATTTTTCCCCGGAAAGCTTACTAGTGGTTGGGTTTGACACCCGAGAGGATAGGACCCTCCTACATATCTATTAAAATCTTTGATACGACCTAAATTCATGTTCGTAAAAAAGTATATTATTGATCAGAATTTAATTTATTTAGTTTATTTAAACCATAAAAGAAGCATAAAAAACTAGTGTGTTTATTTAAAAAATTTTAACTATTATAAAAACATGCCAAAAATATTGTGATTTTTGCAATTTTTCATAAGTTTAAAGTTCGATGTGCCAGCAGAAGATGTTAACCGATTTTAATTATTTTTTAAGCCGTTTTTCTTCTTATTACAATAGACAAAATTTCAGTTTTTTCGACCCACTAATAGACAAGTTTAGTGAACCGCTCGTCTCTGCCAAATCTTCTTCTAATGTAATCGTTCTTTGACTGAAAAATTGCCATAATCATTGAAATTTTGAAAACATACTGAGTCTAGAAAAAAGTTTCAATTTTTCCATCAATTTCAATGTCTTTCTTCCATCAAATTAGAGAAAACTTCATAGTATATGTCTCAAAGCCCTGAAAAAGATCCATTAAAAGATTTTAAGATTAAAAACAATTAATTAAAGTTTTATTTTGTGTCGAAACACAATAGGTATACATCTTTTCAAAAATTATAATTTCATCTTCCAAGCCATTAGGGATTTGTTTAATTGCACCCAAGCTCACCCTTTATATAGAAATTTCGAAGAATGTCCTTGAACCGAATGAAGAAATTTCAAGCCATCTATAATACTTCAATGCTCCTTCCAAACCAATATGGCTGACACACATTTGTCTTTTTTAGACTTCCGTTCAAAAGTAAAACAGGATATTTTATTACCATACTATCGATATAACGTTTGCCTCTCTGTCTGTCAACTAAATAATATACACACATGACTTTACAAGTATTAATGACTTTACAGTATTCATTTTCCTCAAAATCTAAAATTGTATTAAAATCTTAATCGACTGATTATTTTGGGAAGGGTCAAATTAAAAAAAAATTTATCATGGATTTTGAGTTATTTCATGCTGTAAAGTGCTAATTAAGTTAATTTATTTTTAATTTATTTTGGTTTAAATTGATGTCAATAGAGATTTTTGTTCTTGTCAGCGTTTAGAAACAGTTTAACTTAAGATTATGAAAACCCACTAATTCCATCATTCTCTCAATACAAACGACAAATAAAAACGAATTTTATATTTCAAGTATTTTATAATATATAACATATAACCCATTGTATTCGGTCCAATTGGCACTTGGCAGGGTTATTCTTTTAAAAGAAAGGTTTGTAGTGGAATTAGTTTTAATATTAGATACTCATGGATCAGTATAATTTTTATTTAGAAGCAATCGTTCACATATATATATATATATATATATATATATATATATATATATATATATATATATATATATATAAGTTCTTGCTGAGATTCAAGATCATAATTCGTCAATTCCCAAAATAAAACAGGATATTGTATTACCATACTATTGATATAACGTTTGACTCTCTGTCTGTCAAGTAAATAATATAGACACATGACTTTACAAGTTAATTCTCAAAATCTAAAATTGTATTAAAATCTTAATTAAGTGATTATTTTTGGAAGGGTGTAATTTTTCTTTAGACCCCCCCCCCCCCCATCCTCCTTGTCACATAACATCACACTAAGCAATACCCCTCCCTCCCCCTCTTTGCGAACTTATTTTATGAATGGCCCCTTATAAAATCCCTCAGGATTGGATGAAGGCAGCCAGAAATAAATAAGAGATTACAAATAGTATCTATGGGAAATGTTTTCCCCTTATAATATTATTTTGAAACCGACGTTTCGGAGAATCTTTCCTTCTTCTTCAGGGTTCAAAAGGGTCAATGAAGAAGCATATAATACTCTTCCTTCTTGCCTATTCTTTCAGTTAAGAAATTATTTTATAAAATTAAAACAATTAAACTAAAAATCAAGCTCTATTGTTAGAATTTACTTTTTCAAAATCACAAAATCCACCTGAGAATCAAACAGATTTACAAATCTTTTACCTTATTTTTTTTTTTCTAAGATGGACTAAATATTTTTTGGAAAAAAATGTCGAAATATGTTTTGTCTAGATACGGTCGACTTCGGCGCCAATATCATAATACGTACAATCGTTAAAATATTTATTATTCATTTTCTAAGAAAGAGCTAGAAAGAGAGAATTGAATGAATTCCTGCTCTGTTTATTGTTCAAGACGATAACTGAGCGATGTTTATATTAAGTATAAAAAAGTTGATACCATGCTAGACACAAAACTATATTTTCTCATAGTTTATATGAATAAAATTTTCATTCTCTATAATCAATCTTTTACTAAAAGGAATTTAAAATGACAATACTTTTGAAGGCTAGGTTTTTCTCTATATGGTCTACTCAATGGCGGATTTACGTTCGACAGCCCTCTTGCCCCCTTCCGATATGGCGCCATTTTTGCTTTATAGTCAAACATCTAACATCTAATCGTGTCTAAAGTCATGACTATATACTTGACATATTACTTACATTATCATATGAATGACCACGACAGTTCATTATGTCAAGACCATTTTTTTAAAGCGTTTAAACAGCATCCTCAATATTTTTAGCTTTATAACCATCCTTCTTTAAGTGCCATATCAGGTCTCTCTGAAGTTTCGGCACCTCTCCACATATACCTGTACTGAGTGTGTTTAGTTGTTTTACACAGATATACGGGACCTACTTCTTAACGCCGGTTCCGGAAGTCTAGTTTGGAGAGGTTGACTAGGCAATTATACTCTTGGTAGTTTGCCATTGCTTTCCAAGAGACCATTATTTGATATACATTTTAAAAAGCTATATACTATTGTGGAATAAATATTAAGCGTAGAATCTACAATGATACCAAAATACTTAGTGATTTGAAATTCAGTGTTTTGTTGTAATATTTTATCACGATTCAATTTTCTTAAGAATCTTTTTGTTTAACAATTTAATAATTACATATTTTTGTTTAACACTTTAAAAATTATTATAAACACTTTACTGAAATTTGTTCATACATTCACAGCAAAAGTAAACCAAATCGATTTTTAAATTTTAATGGTTCTTAAAATTTTGCAGCGTCTATAAAATTTTTTCTCTCCTCTAAAATTTTACCGTCCCTAAAATTTTAGCACCCCTAAAATTTTGCCGCCCGAGGACCGGGCCACACAGGCCTAAGCGTAAATCTACCACTGGGTCTATCTTCTTATAATAAAGAAAGTGATTTTTTCCCTTCCCAGTAAAAAATGATCATTCTTTAAAAGAAAATTGCATTCACATTGAGACCTTGCGAGCTATTTAAAATAAAATAAAATAAATGTGAAATATTATATTAAACTAAACAAATGAGAAGATTTAATTTGTCTAGTGTAGCCAAGTTGATGATTAATAAGGAGAAATAATTGATCTTGTCCTCTGATTAAGGCAAATAAATATATCTATACATTTATGTAGTTTATTTGTTAGCGACTATAGTTTCGACCCTCATCAAAAGTTTTTTTTAATTAAATACTTTGTTTATTGTCCAGTTTACTATTTTAACAAATCGAATTTACCTACATCGCGGGTATTTCAATCCATGAGAAATAACAGATAGGATATTTATAATTAAAAAGTCTATAGACTCTGACAAATAAATTAAATATATAAATGTTTTAATTGAAAGTAATGGAAGGCAGCCCAGAGGTAGTGAGGAAAGAAAAAATTAACACATATAAAATAAGGTGTAATTTATTGGAATCCTTCCTCCTTTCCTTTCAAACCGACGTTTCCGAGGATTTTTCACTCCTTCTTCAGGGTTTCAAAGGGTCAATGAATGAAACAAATAAAATGTTTCCTTCTTCTCTCCACAGTAGTGTTCAAAAACTTTCTTCATTTTTAACAAAAGGCATAGAAAGACAAAAAAATTTTTTCCTTCTTTTCTTAATTAGATAGATAGATAGGTTAATTAAGAAAAGAAGAAAAAATTTTTTGTCTTTCTATGCCTTTTGTTAAAAATGAAGAAAGTTTTTGAACACTACTGTGGAGAGAAGAAGGAAACATTTTATTTGTTTCATTCATTGACACTTTGAAACCCTGAAGAAGGAGGGAAAAATCCTCCGAAACGTCGGTTTGAAAGGAAAGGAGGAAGGATTCCAATAAAGTACACCTTATTTTATATGTGTTAATTTTTTCTTTCCTCACTACCTCTGGGCTGCCTTCCATTACTTTCAATTAAAATTTCTACCAGTCCGTCTCTCTCCAGAGAAAATTTCGTTGCAAAAAAATATAAATGTTTATTTGACATGACGTAAAGGACAACTTCTTTAATTTAACTATTATGTGTTAAAATTTTATTAATCTTGAGAAGGAACAAGGTCATGCCCAAGCGCCTGGGAATATGCAACCCTCTTGGAATAAAATCCGAAAGAGCCAAGCGAGAGTTGAAAATCAAGCAAACGAAGCATTCTAAGGTGAATTCTTTCATTGATGTGATGAAGTGTCATCGTTTTCAAAGCCAGTTAGAGACCAACCACTACATCAGCAAGAATTTTATCTGTGGTCCTTGATCGTCAGCTGATTTGTGAATTGACGAATTATGATCTCGAATTACAACAAGAACTTATATATTTGTTATCGGTTGCTCCTGAATAAATATACATGAATTTGATCAACGCGTTAATTGATGTTTATTACACATCTAATATCATACTTAAAATCATATTGATCCATTGGCTTCTAATATTAAAACTAATTCCACGACAAATCTTTCTTTTAAAAGAATAAGCCGTCCAAGTGCGAGTCGAACCGAATACCATTGGTTCTCTACCTTATATCTTATTATAAAATACTTGAAATATAAAATTGGTTTTTATTTGTCGTTTCTATTGAGAGAATGATGGAATTCGAGGATTTTTTATGATCTTAAGTTAAACTGATTCTAAACGCTGACAAGAACAAAAATCACCTAAAAATGAGCACTCTCTATTGACTACATTTTAAACCAAAATATAAAAAAATTTACTTAATTAGCTCTTTAGAGCGAGAAATAACTAAAATTCCATGATGACAAATATGTGGCAGCCATATTGGTTTGGTAAGGAGCATTCTAAAGGCTTGAGATTTCGTCATTCGGTTCAAGGTCATTTTTCGAAATTTCTATATAAAGGGGGCTTGGATTAAATTAAAAAATTCCCTAAAGGGTTATGAAGATGAATTTATAAATTTTTGACAAAAGGTATATTGTGTTTCAACACAAAATAAAACTATCTAACTGACATTCCACGATAAAAAAATATTTTTTACTTTATCCAATGCGAAGCATGGGTAAAGTATTGTAATCGGTCTGGTGGCAAGCGCGACTTCAAAGGGTCCTCAGGTAAAGACTACGGAACCCATGGACTCAATTAAGGTCACAAATTGTAGTATTCAATTAGATTGAATTTTATCACGTGAGGATTTTGACAAAAATTACCTGGGGTCTCGTCGAGAGGCCAAAAAGTACCATTTTTTTACTTTATCCAATGCGAAGCATGGGAGAAAGTATTGGAATCGCTCTCGCGGCAAGCGCGACTTCAAAGGGTTCTCAGGTAAAGACTACGGAACCCATAGACTCAATTAAGGTCACAAATTGAAGTATTCAATGAGATTGAATTTTAGCACGTGACGGTTTTGCCAAAAATTACCTGGAATCTCGTCGAGAGGCCAAAAAGTGCCATTTTTTTTGGAAGTGTGTGGGGATGTATGTATGTATGTATGTGTGTGTGTGTGTTATCGTTTTTTTCGTCCACGATTTTTTCCACACCTTTGCGCTGATTGAAATGAAATTGAAAACCTACCATTAGTTTAACAAAATGAAGCGCTGATTAGTTTTTGGTACATATCGGTCCACAAACATTAGTACTTTATTTCAGTACTTTTTTAGTTTTTTCTAAATATCTTTAAAATGACTTAACCAATTTTGATGAAATTTAATATCCTAATTAAGATGATTGCTTTTTATAATATGTTTTATGTGTATGTATACACTAATTTATTTTTTCTCAATTCTATAGTATTGAATTATTCAATTCTATATTTACGATAAATAAATCTAAAACAAAAACATAAATATGAAAAAGGGACCAAGTTCGGTACAAACGGCTTCGCCGATAAAAGAGTTGAGATCTAAACGGGTACCATAGCAGTTGCTTAAATCATAACTATAGAAATAAACAACGTTCTACAATTGATTTAAAAGAAAATTTGTTAAGTTCTTTGATATTAAATTTATAACTTGGCAAGTTATAATTGTCAATGACTTATGTTTAACGTCATGATATTTAATAGAAGCTTATAATTTAGCTTTGCTAGTTGTTCTATTTTATACTACAAACAATTTAGTTAGATATAAAACTTGGTAAGTTATAAATTTAATACCAAAGAACGTAACAAATTTTTTTAAATCAATTGAAGATCGTTGTTCATCCCTATAGCTATGATTTAAGCAACTGTTATGGAACTTGGTACCCGATTAGATTTCAACACTTTTGTCGCGAAGCCGTTTGTACCGAACTTGGCCCTTTTTCACATTTATGTTTTTGGACAGATATATCATTAATTTTTGAAAAGTTTTATCTTTTAATTTATCTAAATAATTACAATTTAACATTTATATTAATAATGATTAAATATATCTCATAAAATTTCTGTTAAAAACCCGGTCGGGTTTTCATACATTTCACCTCTTCATTTAGGGCCACGAAGAAGGGAAAGTTTCGGTTTTTCATTTTTCTCCTTTATTAATGTTCCAGGCTTTACCAGTATGCCAAATTTCAGAATTCTAGCTTGATTTTTTTTTTTAAATAAATAAATAAATCTTTATTCCTCGACCTGCTTAGAGGCACAAGTCCTCGGTGGCTAGGTCCTCCAAACATCAATACAATCTCGCTACAATACATTAATAAACATCAATACAAATTAATTACAACAATTTAACAAATAATAAACAAGTAAAAAAAAAAAAAAAAAAATAGAAATGTATGCTCATTAACAAATAACATGACCATAGATTTCCCTCAAAAGACAAAAAGTAATTTAAAAATTCCGCGCAAAAACCCGATACCAGGAGCAACCGACGCATTAGCCATCCCGGCATTTGCCATAAGTTGTTAAGGAAACCTGGTCAAAACCTTAACAAGGATGGTATGACCTTTCTCCACCTCACCTAATCTCTGCTTGTGAGAACTAAATAAAATTTTGCACAACTCTAGGACATTAGGACTTGACAAAATTTATAATTGATTTCAATCATAGGGCAGAGGACTATAATCCCAAGTAGTAACAGACAGACTGTTCCACAAATCAATGCCAGATCCTACAAATGAATGTAAACCGATATTTTTCAAGAATCTTGGCTTACGAATCTTTTCTATGATCAGCTCTACCTAAATAATTTGGTTCCTGAAATCTATTCGTTATTTCCTCCCAACTCCTAAAACCCTTATAGGCTTTGAAAATCACTTTCAATTTAGCCCATTCCCTTCTCTCCAATAATCTAGACCAGTGTTTCCCAACCTTTTTTTCTCGCGAACCAAAAGAAAGGTCCGAAAAATTTGACGAACCCCCTATGTAGTCGTTAATGACTTTGTGTGTCGGATGTTTTGTTTCAATATGTCTACGAAGAAGTGATGGTTTTAAACTGCTGTTGGCAAGAACTTCGTTACATATAATACAAAGCGGTTTAGGTTCCGACTCATCCCCAGTAAAATGAAAACCCAATTGTAGATAGTCGCTGTCATATTTTCGCTTTTTCCCTTTTCTATCATCATTTCCTTTGTTTTTCGTCTTGTGAAACGGTACCTCACTACAGCTTTCAGTACTATCATCTCGATTATCATGTCTCGTTTCTAAACGACCCGTTTTTAACCATCGATCCATAATAAAAATAAGCTATAATAATAATTAAATTAATAATTATTAAATCATTTACACGAGAACTTGACAGTCACAGTATCACTATCACTCAAGCTTTACAAGTGCTAAGCCTATGTATGAACGTCGGTTAATACAACACTATTCTCCAAGTATCTAATTCTAAAATCTGTAGTAAACTGCCTTAATTTGATATTTATTTCCAATTGTATTGTAAAAAAAATATTACATAGAAGGGAAAACTGCTCCAATGATTTTAAATATAAAGCAGAACATGATACTAATCACATTGATAAAATGTTTTAAATATAAATAAATGTTGGTAATAAAAAGAGAATAGTATTTGATTACTTGAATAAGAGGAATAAATTATAATGTATAAAATTGTTTGATATAATTTGATATTGATGAAGTAATTTTGAAAAACAAATAAGGAAAAAGAAATGAAAATATTGAAATTTATTATAGATTTCTAACAAACAGGCAGCGAACAATCTGTTTTACAGTGTGTGTGTTTTTTACTTTTTGTGTTTTTTTTTTTGCTTTTGATTTTAATGGCGTTTTAAAAAATCCGCCATTACAATATTATTTTCGCGAACCCCTCTGCAAACACTGCGAACCCCCAGGACCATCCTAATTCATTAATCATTGAAGTGACACCACAGAACAATACTCTAAATTAGGTCTTACATAAGTTAAATAAACTTTTGACTTAACTTCTCTAGATGTACCCTTCAAAATTCTACCAAACATCCCCAATTTCCTATAAGCCTTATTGACTATATAACTAATATGCATATCCCACTTTAAATTTGCCTGAATATGTATGCCTAAATATTTATAAAATTTAGATTCATTGATAATATTTCCACCAATGTAATAATTTTGAGGACTAACCAGATTTCTAGTACTAAATCTAACCAAATTTGACTTGGAATGGTTTAGTTCCATTGAATTGGATCTACACCATCCTTCAATTTGATCCAGGTCATTCTGTAAAGTAAGGCTATCACAATCATTATCAATTACTCTATATACGACACAATCATCCGCGAAAAGCCTAATAGATGATTGCACGATAGAAGGCAAATCATTTACATATATAAGAAAAAGAAGAGGACCCAGAACACTACCTTGAATCACCCCAGACGTGACATCTACTCTATCAGACAGACCATTACCCACTTTTACAATTTGAGTTCTATCCCTAAGAAAACACCGAATAAATTTAATTAACTTAACAGACAACCCTGACGAGTTTAATTTTTCTAAAATAATTTTATGACTGACTTTATCGAAAGCCTTGGCAAAGTCCAAAAATACTGCATCTACACACTGACTTTTATCTAAAGCTTCCTGTAATTCCTGAATAAAAGAAACTAATTGAGAATTACAGGAATAATTTTTTCTAAAACCATGTTGCCTATGATAGAACCATCCTTGCCCTTCCAAATACGAGCGGATATGAGAGTCTACCAACCTCTCTAAAATTTTGCCCACCAGACTTGTTAAACTCACTGGCCTATAATTACAAGCTAAGCTCTTATCTCCCCCTTTATAAACAGGAATAACTAACGCTCTTTTCCAACCAATAGGCATAGTTCCCTCATCCAAACATCTATTAAAAAGTAAACATAAAAATTTTGAAATACTATCCACTACAAATTTCAAGAGATCACTATTAATTTCATCCTCCCCGAGGCCTTTCCTGGTTTTAACCTCTTAATACCTAATGCTACATCCGATTCCAAAATGACTAAATCCTCCATCTGACTATCACTAGAACCTCCATCAACTAACTCACCCTCCTCTAGAGCTACAAAAACGGACGAATACTGTCTATTTAATAAATTTGCCTTCAACACATTATCCTCAACCAATTCACCATCATCCCCTAAAAGCGCAGGGACATTTGCCGAAACATTTAATTCCTTAAGAAACGAATAAACATTAAACCAATTCAGGCGCGGATCCAGACCTCTGTTGGGGGGGGGGGGGCGGTCGCCGGTATATAAGATCTACTTTTGATATCGAATTGTCCAAGCGGGGGGGGGGGGGGGCAGAAGAGACGCCCCCCTCCCACATAGAACTTTATTTTCTTCAATTTTAAAATTTTATGTTATAAAAAAAAAAAAATTAAATAAACATATAAAAAATATTGATCTCCAATGCTTGGGGGGCGGGGGGCGGCGGTCCTCGTCAGCCCCCCTGGATCCGCGCATGAACCAATTTCTATTACTACAATTCCTATCTATATAATTATTCAAATAATTAACTCTAGCCAAATTCTTTTTTTCAATTAACAGCCTATTTAGCTCTCGGAATTTTCTTTTATGATTCGAAGACTTATTCCTATTAGAATATGCTATCCTACATTTCCGTTTTAAATTCTTAATGGTTCTATCATAGTAAACAGGATCGTTACCCACTTTAACTAATTTAGAGGGAATAAATTTATATTTTCCTTCTTCCAAAAGATTCATAAGCCCATCCCATTGCTGATCTACATCCCGAATTACAGACCATTCTAAAAATTTAGATTCCAAAAAATTATTAAATCCCATTTTATCTCCTAATCTATACAGCCAATGCTTCTTTTCGAAGGTTAGAGACTGACTAACTGATCCCAAATATTCTATTACCACAGAATAATGATCACTCAATTCCATCTTCAATAGTGACTCTCATATTATCACTATCAAAGTTGGTTAAACAGACATCGAGGACAGACGCATGCCCACTGGACCTCTGCCTAGTCCCCTCCCTAACAATTTGGATAAAATTTCTACTTTTGAAAATATCATCAACCAAAATTTGAGCAAGAGAATTACTATTTGTCGCAGATGACCAATTTACATTAGGCAAATTTAAATCTACACAAACTAAAATATCCTTACTTTGCATAGATGTACAATTTAAAAAATTATCTAAGTTTTCTAAAATTTTGAAGTCCTGACTGAGGAGATCTATATAACCCAACAATCGCCCTACTTATACGTCCAAATTTCACATTCACCACTAACATCTCCTCTTGTAAATCTAAAAATTTAAACTACTTGGAAGCGAATCCTTGACTGCTATAAAGACTCCACACCCTCTAACAGACTGCCTATCCCTTCTATAAACTATATAACCCTTAGGAAATACCTCATTATTCGAAATATCCTCCCTAGGCCAAGATTCTGTACCAACAATAACATTTGGATTAATTAAATCCACATGTTGTCCAAAATTTAGAATTTTATTCAAGATACTTCTACAATTTATTATTAACAACTTAAATCTCTGATTTCTATTTCTGAAAATTGTCCTCTTACCCCTCCATTTAGTTTTTTTGATATTCCAGTATACTATCAATACACACCTTCCCTAACTTGTAGGAACCAGACCTATTTAAATACCATTCTTTAATACCATTCTTGCCTAAATATTTATAATCTAAATAACTATTTGAATTTATAAACTTACAACCATACTTGAAACAGACACTTTCTAAAATATGATTTGCCCAATTAATCCTTCTAAAATCTACATCCCTTCTATAAATTATACCACTAAATATTAATTTTGCTCCCTGAAATTTATTTCTAAGAGAAATAACTAATCTATCAAATTTTAAACGGAATACCTCAGATGTAATATCATAGATATTATGCGTGCCTACATGAATAAAAACTAAATCCTTTCTAGCCCCTACATACCTCTCTACCATATTTTCCAACTGTTCAAATCTTATACCGGGGAAACACCATGAACTAAACCCCCGGGATGCAGTATAAGATGCATAATAGTATAATATTATAGTATAATATTATAGTATAAGAAAACAGGAAGTTGCTATTGAAGACATATGTATGGAGCATAGCCATGTACGGGTGAAACCTGGACAATTGGAAAAGCGGAGAGAAAGAGATTGGAGGCTTTCGAAATGTGGTGCTACAGAAGAATGATGAATATCAAATGGATGGATAAAATTACAAATGAAGAAGTTCTTGGAAGAATCGGAGAAAAAAGAACCTTGTGGAAGAGTCTGAAGAAGAGAAGAGGTCAGATGATGGGGCACACACTGAGACATGGGGGACTGCTTAGGGATATCTTGGAGGGGAGGTGGGAAAGAAAGGGGAAGGGGAAGACCCAGATTAGAATATTTCAACCAAATAATTGGGGATATGGGATGCCAGACATTTAGAGAGGTCAAACAGCTGGCGGGGGACAGAATCGAGTGGAGACGGATTGTTGCATCAAACCAGTCTTAGGACTGTATACTCGATGATAATGATGATGATGATGATAATAATATAGTATAATATTTAAATAAACTATCCCCTAAAATTAAAACTCTATTATCAATTTCTCTAACCCCTGAATTATCTAGTAAAATATCTCTCTCTTGACAGATCGCCGAATTAATCTGGCCTTGGCCAATAACATTTCTAATAGTATCTAACTCTTCTCGAACCTGAACCAATTCCTTCTCCAAAATATCAATTTTCTCTTTCATCCTTTCTAAACTATCATTTTCGGAAAGAAATCTATCACTGGTTCCAACACCTATACTCCTAGTCTCAATTTTTGAATCACTATATATTTCAACCATATCTAAAAAAAAAAATTTCTTTTTTTGAAAATAAACAAAATGTTTACCTTAGCAACGCAGAGATATCCTTATTTCTGCCTAATTTCAAATCCAACCCTTGTTTTTCTTATCTCTAAATGAAAGGACGAGTTACAAAACTCCTCTGTCCAAAAGAGACAAAAAAAGAACTAATAAAATATTGGCAAATAGTTGTAAATTTATCAGCCAATTTTCTATTTACCTAACAGCTAAAAGAATAATAAACAGAATTAATTAATTAACAGAATTTTAATTGATTAATTCAATTAAAAATAAAATGAAACAACATGCAATAATGAATAAATAATATTATTGTTATAATTAAAAATTATTTCAAACGCAATGTATTAAAGAGAGAAAGAAAGTCAATTGAAATTCGAAACTTATGGTTTGTGAGATGATCCTCTTGTCTTCAAACACAATGTAACGAATTGAATTAAAATTAAAATAAAATAAATGGAAATGTTTAGCCAATTATTTGATTGGCCAAACAAATAATTACAAATATTAATTAAATTACGAAGATTAAAATTAAGTAAATTATATCACTAGAAAGAAGAATTTTTAACGAATAGATTTGATGTAAAATAATTAGAAAGCTTTGAAAATTAGACCACTCAAAAAAACATTCAAGTACGGAGCAAATAAAAACGTGTCTATTTGTTACTTACAATGAAAGGGAAATTTTCACTATATGTTAATTCATGCGCGGATCCAGGGGGGGCGATGGGGCGACCGCCCCCCCAAATCATTGGAGATCAATATTTTTTTATATGTTTATTTAATTATTTTTTTTATAACATTAAATTTTAAAATTGCAGAAAATAAATCTCTATGTGTGTGTGTGGGGGGGAGGGTCGGCGTCTCTGACCCCCCCCCCCCCCCCGCTTGGACAATTCGATCGCAACACACTTCCGAGATCAAAAGTAGATCTTATATACCGGTGACCGCCCCCCCCCCCCCAATCAGAGGTCTATATCCGCGCCTGTATTAATTAAGGCTATAATAAATTGCACGCCTTCATTTAAGGTCCTGAAAAAGTTTATTTTTCTCAATCCTTTTGTATTGAATTATTCAATTCTATATTTACGATAAATAAATAATAATAATAATAATAATACGACAAAAATAATATATAATTTTATTTACTCTAAGAAGACACCTAAAAGATTAAAAGATCAGAGTATTTTATTTCTATCTCTTTTCACTATTAGGATTTTTTTTATTGGAGCTAATTTTTATTTTGAATTTCGAACAACTTTGGAAATTTCTATATCTTGTGGCTACGTTGGTAGAAATGGAATTAGAAATGGTTGCTACATTCACGGACACGATCTCAGAATTGTAACTTGCTCCCATACTCCCATATTCCATATGGTTCCTCTTCCTCCTCACTGGCATTCACTCACTCACTCTCTTGCTCTTTCACATTTTCCTTGTCTCCAAATGAATTGTTGTTAGGGGTTTAATTGAGGGCGGGGGCTTCACTCAACTTTCCTTTATTTTGAAAATTTACTTTTGAATCCGCCTTCAACTCTTTTTTTACAACCAAGGTTCCGGTAATATGTCTTCGAAATGGAAACTGGTAAATATATTTTTTAAATATTTTACTTGTTTATTCTGTCAAAACGTTTATATATTTAAAAAATATAATTTTTCAATAGTTTTGTATTTAGGAGAAATGAATGTTATTAAGAATCACTTAATAATTGTCTTATTAACTTCTTAAACTACTATTCACCGAAAAACTTGTCCATTAGGTAGATTGAGTCTATTTGTTAATTTAGAACTTAAAATAATTAAAAGTCACGCCAATCTATTATAGTGTTTATTTGTTTTTGATTTACTTTAAAACGAGCGTCCATCAAGGCAGTGCAAAAAGTCACGTGTGCACTTCTAGCCATTTCCCCCACCTGGAATGCGTGTCCCCACTTACTCTTAATTGTCAGATCACCTCCCCTTAACTAAGGGAAAAACAATAGAAAATAAAAGAGGCTGATTAACCAATATAATTATATTATAAACATATTATGTTAAATTAAATTTAATCTTAGTAGGAAATGGGTTAAGATTTATTTTTTAATTTTGATATTTTTAATTAAATATGACTATTTTTTTCCTAATTTACAAAAAGTTTCACTTTAAAATTAGCTTATATTATTATTTATTTGTATGTTAATTATACATTATTTTATAAGATATATAGATATCTGTTAAAATAATTTTTTTCTTTTAAATATAGGTATCTTCTAAATTCTTGACAAAGTATCGAAAAATTTATTAATATATTTATTTTTAAATTTTATTTATTATAGATTTATCTTTTGTTTATTAATTTTACAATAAAAATATAATTTTATTTTTAAATAAGTGGTCACTTTCGGTGTTAAGATAGCCTTGAAGGTAATCAGTGACGCCCCATTTAGACAACAAAGAATTTTTTTTTTTTAATGCAATCGAATGCAAGAAGGGGTGCACCAGTAAAGATGCAGCTCCTATGGATCTAGAAAGACCCTGCATTACCGAAGAGAAGGGAAAGTTGATTAAGTGAGAGGGTGTAGACGTAGGTGTCTATGCACTCCGGTTTTGAAGGTTTGAAGATTATAGGTGTTGGGAAAGATGGAGGCTGGGACAGAGTTCCAGTTCCTTGAAGTCATGGGGATATATGTATTGGCGAATGAAGTGGTCCGGCACTTTTCTAATTTGACCGCGAAAGAGTGTTGGGAGTCGGCAAAACGCGTGCTACGTGCAAAGCATGCTTTGGGGGGAATTATTGATTTTATCTCATTAGAGAACCTGCGGTGATAGTATCTATAGAAAAGGGAAAGGCCAGAGACATTTCTTCGATGAGCCAGCGAGTCGAGGAGTCGGTGAGGGTAAAATCGTCAATAGCTTGACGGCTCGTTTCTGAATTGCATCTAGGGTAGCAAGAGAATATTTAGAGGCTCCTCTCCATAGATGAGAGCCGTATTCGAGACAGGGGCGTATTTGGGCCTTGTAGATGGTGAGAAGTTGTGGGGGTTTGTAAAATCGCTTGGACCTGAATAAGAAGCCAATCTTCCTTGCTGCAGATTTAGCCACAGAGGAGATGTGTTGATTCCAAGACAGGTCAGATGCGACAGAGACGCCCAACATGGATAGGCTGTCACACATTTTCAGGGTATTCGAATCGAAGTGAATATCAGGGAAATCTTTATTTTCGCGCCTAGAAATTAGACAACATTGAGTCTTGTTTGTATTAAAGTTAACTAAATTTTGAGAGCCCCATTTATTCAGTTTGTCTAGGTCGAGAGTAATTGAGGAGGCAACATTGATTCGATTATTCGGGAGTGAGGGTTTGCCGTTCAGAGTGCTATCGTCGGCGTAACAATGAGTGGGGTTTGACGTTTGATCGATAAGGTCGTTTATATAAATTAGGAAGAGTGTGGAGGAGATTACAGAGCCTTGGGGAACACCAGCGTTTGTGGAGAACGATTCAGATGATATTCCATCCACCACAATTTTTATACTTCGGTTTGTCAGATATATATAAATATGGTTCCCTATTTGTTACATCACATAGGGACTTAATACTTTAATAACATAAAATTCCTTTTGAAATTATTTTATGTACATTATCAATTTTTATTTTTATTCCATATTTCTGATTTCTCTTTCACATAAGATTGGTTAACTAAAAAGTAGTTCATCATGGCAGGTAGAAAACCACGTCAACCCGAGGGCGGATCCATCGGGGGCGGAGGGCGATCGCCCCCCCCCATAGCGAGAAGCGAGATTTCTAAATCGCCCCGGCCATATTAAAAATAGAGACAAAATTCCCACACAGAATTTGGCATATTTGCAGCCAGGTGGCAGAGTTATAGTCTGAGCACCAAACAAAGAGCGATATGAATTTAAGTTTTTTTCCCGCCACAAAAGACTTCAGCTAGTTTTTATACCTCAGAAGTTCTAAGGTGTAAATCACAAAATTTCCTAGAAAATGAGATAAGAATCAAGTTTCTAAGTAGAGTGGTTTTCATTTTATGAATGAAAAACTGCAATTTTCCGCATTTGCTAATCATCTATATTCCTTAGATCACTCACCATCACACACTAATCCAACCCCAATTCATTTCGAAAGAAAAGGATTAAGATTGGATCTTCTTGAGTCCACTGAAATAAAATATGCCCTACCTGTCGAATAATGAAAATGTTATCAATAATCAACTCGATTTAAAGAAAAATATTATAATAGACCTTTTAATAACAAAGCCAAAATAAATAAATAAAATACATTCTTAGCCTATAGATAATAACCAAGGTACTTCTAATTTTCCTTTATTTATCTATAGGTCATTAGAACCTACCCTAAATTTTCACTGAACATCTAAACTATCTAAAAAAAGAGATTATCCCTTAAAATAATTTAAACAAAGAAAACAATTAAAAAGTTTTTGTTTTGCCGAGAGTAGCAGAGTTGTTGATTCACAAAGAGAAACAAATAAAGCAGAGGACAACCTCTTTGTTTCTCTTTGTTAAACAAAACAATCTCTCTCTTTTTCATTAAACCTACAAATACCTTTGCATTCGAATTTTGTATTAGATATAATACAGCTCGAAATATATATATATATATATATATATATATATTGAAAAATTTACATCTTTTATTTTTTTAATTTTAATGTGAAACAAGTGACTAAGAATCCTTAACTCATAGTAAATGAATATTAGATATAATTAAACTACCAGTATATCCAAACACCTCCCACCCGATCGCGAACCCAAAGGTCGAAGATAATTTTCTTCTTCACTCCAGGGCGCAGAGAGTCAAAATCGCCTTTAAAAACTACTTTTGAAGTCCGAAATTTCAAAATTTCCCTGGGAGGAGGGGGGGGGGGGGTGCCGGTACATGCCCCCCCAAATTTAAAGTCTGGTACCACTCCTAGTATAAAAGTAATATATTTCTTATAAATAAACATTAATTAATTGAATTTCGTACTAAAATAAAAATATTGGTATTTTTTTTATTTCGCCCCCCCCCCCCCATAAAAAATTCCTGGATCCGCCCTTGCGTCAACCTAAAGTTGTTCCAGCAAGAGAATATATTATTCGCCCGGTTAGTGGCAGATTTATATCAACCTGTCGAACTTTTAAGCGATGATAAATATTTTACTCAATTATATTTATCTAGTTATTCTATTATTATTATATTCATTTTATATTAAGAGATAAAAGTAATTTCAAAGACCGGTCATTTGACCGGTCACGGTAGGAATAGTTATACATGCAATGCTGGTAGGTTTAGATGTTAAAATAAAAATTTAAAGAACTTACGAAACAGATTTATTGTGATTTTGAAAATTTTCTTTCGTAAACATAAGAAATAAGAAGTATAAAATTAATAATATAATACCTTTAGTTAATTAAAAGCATGGGAATTTTTAGAAAATACTTGGGAGAGAAATTGATCAGATTTTAAGAGAAAGATTATTATATTCTTATTAATAAGTCACTTATATTAAATCAAATCATACAATTTTTAATATTTTCTATGCTATTTGGTATTTTATTTATATTTCAAAAACTATATTCAAATAAAATGAGGTTTTTAAATCAATTAATTTCTAAACGGCTTTGAATGAACATTAGTTTTTATTAATTCAGGCGATATATCGGCCTTATATATAATAAAGACGAATCACGGTTGAGGAACATTTTTAGTTTTTAACAAGATTCAATTTTAATAATCACATACCTTTTATTTAAAAATCTTATATATACTTGTAAATAAATATTCTTCACATCCATTTACTAGACAAATATATATAATTGATAAGTTTTTCTAAATTGATTGCTTTTAATCGTATCATAAGAAACCGCGTTAATATTTAATTCGTCGGGGCTTCGACTGATAAACTGCTTACGTAAATACATGAACAAAATTTAAAACACCTATGCATCGAAATCATTTTACAATAAATTACATACAAATTTGTTATAAATTAATTAATTTATCCTTTTTAATTACTAGAATAAAGACATTTTTCGCTTTCTTAATTTTTATTAGTATTTTACCTTTCAATTACATTTCTCGTAAATTTTTCTAAAATTAAATAAATATAACAAATAAATTTATTTTTTTTGCTAAAAATCAATACCTCGAATCAATTCTAAATTCATTTAACATGGGCTTTGATTTATCGGCAATGTTCGTATCGCACAAGTTGTATTCCATAAGAAATAGGGTATTCTTTATATTGCTTTCTATATGACTGAGTTCGCTTATTTACGACTTACGAGCCTGGCTGGGGTCGGCAATTACAAAAATTGGAGGAAAAAGAAAATACTTTTTCAAGACAAGGAAACTTTCCTTAAATTTTGGCTGTTCGGCAATTTTTTGTTAGGGAACGGTTTCAGCTAGAAATTTGAAACTTGCCACCAAGTCGCAGTTGATTAAAACTAACTTATGTGTCTCATTCGAATTAATATTCTGCGAAAAGCAAAAATTGTGATCCGTCCGATCGAGGTTTCCTTCGATTCTACGTATTTTAATGACGTCCGATTCTACGCGTATTTTAATGACGTCCGATTCTACGTATTTTAATGACGTCCGATTCTTCGAATTTTAATGACGTCCACGCTGCAAAAATAGGAATAATTGGATGCATTCGTTGCCGATAAATGAACGACAAACTATATTTGACTTTATTTCACATAGAATAAACTACTTGTAAATTAATACTCACCTTAATATTTATTTAGCATGAAACATATTCCTTAATTATTTTCCAAATTCAACTTAAAATACCCAATATGAAATTGTTGAAAAAAGTAATCACTTTTTCAAGACTTGGACACTGGGCAAATATTAGCTGTTAGGAATTTGAAAAACATGACACAAGTCGCAGTTCATTAAAATAAACCCTCATGTCCAATTTCAGCTCATCAGCTACATTCTTTTGATAGCTCCCAACTTACATTTCCACTTTTTCTGAAATTCTCAATTTTTCAACCGGAAAATATCGAAATGAAAATCCCAAAATTAAATCAGCTTTTTATTTTAAAAATACGAACATTTTGGCTTTTCCGACCTTCTGCTTATGAATTATCGTAGATATCGTAATCCAGACAAACATTAAGCAAGACAGAATTTTATTTTCATTCTTTATCCAAGTAAACATGTGTACCAAAAAATTTCACATCATTTCTTACAACATTTTAATAGCTCCCCATTTGACATTCGATTTTTTTTTTGTTAATTTTCTAAATTTTTGAATCGAAATCTCTGAAGAAATAAATACCAAAATCTAATCAGTTCTCTGTTTTGGAAATACTAACATTTACCTACCAAAACAAGCTTTCTACGAATTTCTTTAGACAGACAGAAAAATATAATAAAATAAAAACAATTCTTGAAAATGATCTTTTTTCCCTTTCAGACAACGAAAAAAAACTCATCTCAATTTAATACATCGGCCCGCCCGGCAGGCAGTCGAAACTTACCTCCCAAGAGTAGAAAGTAATAAATGTACCATTTCCCTAAAAAAAAACAAACAAACAATCAAAAAAAACATGTTTATTGAACTCATCAATATATATAAGTTCAAGCGTTTCGGACCCTATTTCCATTCTTTTAAATAGTCAACGAAAAAACTCATATCTCATGGCCTTCGGAAAAGGTGGATCTCATTTTATACGAAATAGTTGGGAAATATATATATATAAATTTAATAAACATGTTTTCTACCCCGAAACCATAATTTTCATTCAAACGCACCAATTAATTGATTTAAAAGATATTGTCGAATATTCTTACACTATTAAACATTCGTACATTAATAAAATTTTAATAATTATATTTTAATTTTCAATACTATAATAATCATATAATTATTTATTTTATCCAGCGGGATCGAAAAGAACGAAAGGATTACACCGACCTTGGTGATGAGGAAATTGAGCCAAGTCATACATTTGATCTCGATGATAAACTTACGACTAACAGATTTGAGCCAGGATTCGTCAAAGAGATGCAAGGAAAAGGTTTTTATAATAATTTTTTTCTCTTAACTTTTAGTGAAGAGCTTTTTACAAACATTTTTTAACCGACTTCACAAAAGGAGGAGGTTCTCAATTCGACTGAATTTTTTTTTTTGTGTCTTATGTTACCTGATATCTTCGCCAATTGTGAACCGATTTTGATGATTTTTTTTGCATTATGTTCAGTCTAGTTTCCGATTGGTAAAAATATAAATTTCATTGGTATTGACCTTTTTGTTATGTTTGTTGATGCATAACTTTTTTGTTTATGAACCGATTTTAATAATTCTTTCTGCGTTTGGGTCAGTATAGCTCCAAGATAGTCAAGATACCTAACTAGGGTTGGTCCCATATTAATTTGGTCAAGTTCTGATGATATGATCAATGATGAAATAACGTAAATCTCCAATTCTTATGAGCAAATAATCGAAATTATAATAAATAAAATCTTTTATAAAAAAATTCTTAAAACATTCATTTCAAACCCGCTAACGTTTCGAGATAATTTCTCTATTTATGAATTGAATTTTATTATTATTTTCTGATTCATTCGCCCGACGCTTTCTCTTACGAGATGCATGCAATGTATTATATTAAGTCACTATTAATAACATCACTAAAAAGAAAAATAATAATAATTTTTATAAAAAAAATAAAACCGACTTCAAAAAAACTAAATGCAACAAATAAAATAATAAGAACTCAAAAATCAAATAAAATGCACTAAAAGTTATAAAATAATTATCTAATTTAGTTACAACTAAATGACGAAATATTAACATGAAATCACTTTTTGAAGTCGGTGCTAAACAAACTATTTATATAAGCAAGTGTACCCGCCAAACGTACTAAGTAAGATCTGTCGAGTTCGATTCATAAAATGTATATGTTTGGCACCGACTTCAAAAAGTGATTTCATGTAATAATTTCATCGTTTAGTTGTAACTAAATTAGATAATTATTTTATACCTTTTAGTGCATTTTATTTTATTTTTGAGTTCTTATTATTTTATTTGTTGCATTTAATTTTTTTGATGTCGTTTTTTTTTTTTTATAAAAATTATTTTTTTCATATTTATCATTAGATTTGTTCAACTGATATTAAACACAGAGCGGATACTCTATAATCACTTTGACTACTTCTGGTGATTGTTTGAATTCTTTTCATAGTTGAAAATGAACGTTCATCCCACGCCCTCGTGGAAGGCCTTCTGCAAATTAATTGAATTAGATCAAATACTTCTGCCAAAGCATCTTTTATTTTATCTTTCACCATTAATTTTTTATGCAATTTACCTATATATTTTAAATGAAAGTCAGGCGTAAACTAATTTACTTTTCCAACTCATAAAATCAAAATATTTTCTATAAGATAGCTGAAATAATTAAATTAGGAAATCTGACATTTTTTTCATATTCTTTAAATTTGCTAACGTTAAAAAGTTCCATAAATTTGAAATTTGCCACTGATATCTGGGGGCACAGTAGTGCCCCAGCCAAGTTCGATTCGAGCGGGGGTGCCTGCACTGCCAGACTACCCTTTACATGAAACAACTCAGGTCATTTTGACGCCTCTATAACTTCGTACTGGAAACCTCTACATGGCTGAAATTTTTTTCCACAATACTGGTCCATATGCTTAACTAAATTACAAAATTTCATAATTATATTTTTTATACCATCCAAGTTACAAGAAGCCAAAGATAGGATTTTTCGTCACTCACTCACTGACTCATCAAAATTCTAGAATACTTCCGCTGATCCTAGAATGCTGAAATTTGGCATGCTGGTAGAGTTTGGCGTACAATTAAAGGGAAAAATCGAAAAACCGAAACTTTGAATTCTTCAGA
The DNA here is from genome assembly GCA_024734495.1 of Forficula auricularia. Lineage (NCBI taxonomy): Eukaryota > Metazoa > Arthropoda > Insecta > Dermaptera > Forficulidae > Forficula > Forficula auricularia. The sequence continues at coordinate 5,976,945 of JALMQS010000117.1, forward strand.
ACATAAAATTAAGAGGTGAAATTTATAGGCTAAATTAACATATATAGTGAAAACACAATGAACCTACAATGCTGAAATTTGGTACACTGGTAAAGATTGGCACATTAATAAAAGAGGAACTTGAAACACCGAAACTTTCACTTCTTCGGGTCCCGAAATGAAGGGGTAAAATTTATAGGCTAAATTAACATACAGTGAAAATATATTGATCCTAGAATGTTAAAACTTGGCATATTGGTAGAATTTGGAACATTAATAAAGAGTGAAATCGCAAAACCGAAACAATTCTTTCTTCAGAACACAAATTGAAGAGGTGAAATTTGTGCGATAAATTTTCATCATTTTCCGGATGGTGGTAGAGTTTGGGTCGTTAATAAAAAGTGAAATCGAAAAACCTAAACTTTCCCTTCTTCAGAACATAAAAATGCTATAATTTGACATAGTGTAATAACTTGAATCACTAATAAAGTGAGAAATCGAAAAAGATCTTCATCAGCCTTTAAAATAAATAAAGGCGTGAATCTTGCACGTTAAATTCCCATCCGACTTACAAAAAGAAGTGAAATCTCAACAAAAACACATGTGTAAAAAAGGCTAAGTTCGATTAACAAAACCGTTTGCCAAAAACTTCAATTAAATCGCATGTTTTTCATTTCACATGTCCATCTATATTTATTGATTTCACATTTTTAGTTAAAATTATTTTCCTAAAACTTGGCTTTTACGCATTAAATTATTATTATTATTGTTTGATAGGGTCTCCACCTCTCTCTTTTAGCCCTTTCATCCTCTCTTATTACCATAGTAACATAATTCGTGACATACATAACAATGCGTATAAGCTAAGATTTAGGAAAATAATTTCAACTAAAAATGTGTAATCAATAAATATAGATCGACATGTGAAGTGAAAAACATGCGTTTTAATTGAAGTTACTATATTCTCGACGCATTTAATAAATTGATGATGTTGACCTTGGCAGCACATTAGATCTCACTACTTTTTTTGGCAAACGGTTTTTATTAATCGAACTTGGCCTTTTTTACACATGTGTTTTTGTTGAGATATACATATTGTTATATACGAGTATATACTTGCAAATTAATTAATTGTATTAAATCAAATACTTCTGCCAAAGCATCTTTTAGTTAATCTTTCAAGATTAAGTTTTTATCCAATTTATATATTTTAAATGAAAGCCAGGCATTGAGTAAATGCAAACTCATCATATCACATTTAATTAATTGATAACTGTAACCTACTGCCTACTGGCCTAAGTAGGTACTAACTCAAAATCCTCCTGTTTTGGATTCAAATTTAAGCGTCCGGTCCCAATCATTAAATTATTATGAAAAATTAATTTCTCAAGCACAACCAAAAGTAAAGCTGCCTATACTGAAAATGACCTCGCCTTCCCAGTAAATAGTACCGTTGGTCACGAAAGTTTATAAGTCTTATTTCTGACGCCTTGGGTGTGTCGCCGGTCCCCGTCACTTTTTTTTCTTAGTCAATTATTTAAAATAATAAAATACTAATACAATATGCATACATTTTAAAATATTTAAGAAGTATATAAAAAAATAATAATAATATTAATTCAAAGAAAGTATTCTATTAATTTAAAAATAATTGCAGTAGGTTGATGGAGATGGGATTCACCGGGTTCAATAAAACTTGCAGAATAAGACGTTTCGGCCTAAATTTTATTGGGCCATCCTCAGTTATCATCGGATCGAACCAGGTTTTGTCAACAATAATAATTTTTCGCCTCATGAGATGATATCTGAACCTTGGGCGCAAGCACGGCATAACCTATATAAGGCAAAACATCTTATTGTTGGCAAACCTGGTTCCATCACATGTATACCAGGTTAGTTTTTTATCTTGAGACAGTCTTATAATTCAAAAACAGTGCATTATATGGAAAAAAGTTTCAAATAAAAGTTTGTTTATATCGAGGGGGAAACTTAACTACGCTATTGTTTGTCGGCCTAGAACAAACTTTCATGGGTATTTCTAATGTCAAGTTCTGTTTTTTAAATGGAATGCTATATTTTTCTATACGTCAACTTAATCTACAAAAAAAACTGAACAGCTTTCATAAGAACTATTTTTTATACGACATCAAATAAAGAAAATACATGAATCAATTAGATCTCAAAAAAATCTTAATAATTATTTTTAAATATTATTTAACATAATTATCAAATAATAATGATTAAATAATTAATTATTAAATAAATAATTTAATAATGATTAATAATTTAATAATTTGTCGACATTGTTCTGAGACATTCTACAGATCTAGAGTGTATCGCAAGTCTTCTGGATGAATTCCACTTCCAATTTCCTTATTTTGTCCTGTTCTAGTTTTTTCGTAGCCTTTACATTTCTTATTTTTGTTTTTAACAGATTTTACAACACAATAAAATAAAGCTTGTTAGGGTATTCCTATTAGGAAACCGCTCGGCATTCATTTTAATGTGACCCCCTAACACTTCTACCACATTCACCGCATAAATTAAGACAATTTTAATTTTATCTTCAACAAAAAAATGCTCCATTTTTATTATGGTAATACAATATAACTATCTACGGGATTGACACAAGAAATAAACTTTTTTAAACTCAAAAATTTCAACTAGTTCTATTAAGTAGAAAATAATCTCTTGAATCTGAGTATAATGAAGTTTTAATATTATTATAAACACTTATTTTCATTGTTGTGACTTTTCGTTTTAATGATTGTAAAGAATTAGACAAAACGACCTGTATTAGGTTTTTATTAACTTAAAGATTAATACAAAAGAGAAACATGAGTATAGAGAATAATAATAATAACAATGCGATTCAATAAACAAAACAAGAAACACCGCATACATGATAATGTAGGAAGCTTAGATACTATTAACTATGACATTCTCCCCCTCCAAAATTATAGCTCGTAATCTTCGAGGTAGGCTGGCTTTCTACGAGTGCGTTGAGGTTTACCAGAGTACACTCTGGCCGGGGAACAACCTTGTTGTATCTTGGAAGTATCTTGTTGCTGGGGAGAGGCTGGTTCGAAAGGGACACTGGTTGGGGAACGACTGATGGAAGTATCTTGTGGCTGGGGCAAGACGGGTTCGACACTCCGTGATTCATGTGGCCCCAGGCTACTTTCTTGTGAAGCATTTGAATCATCTGAGTCAAGTGTAGGATGTTCTTCCGTGAGAGTTGTACTACCTCTTGGAGCGAGATGTCGGATGGAGACAGTAGCCTCAGTACCATCTTTCCTTCTAATTCTAGCATATTCAGGATTGGCTTGAAGTAGTTCTGCCTCTTCTACCAGATCTTCGTATTTGCTCAAACGTACATTCTTTTTGACTAGGATTGGGCCTGGTTTTAGCATCCACGCTGGTAATGTTGCTCCATTTGAGGATCTGCGTGGATAAGAGAATAGTCTCTCATGAGGTGTACAGTTGATGGAGGTGCATAATAGAGATCTCACAGCATGAAGTGCTTCTGATAGTACTGTTTCCCATTTAGACACAGGTAGATCTTTACTTTTTAATGCCAGGTTGATAGCTTTCCAAATTATACCGTTGTATCTCTCCACCTGGCCATTTCCCCTAGGGTTGTATGGAGAAGAATGGCTACTAGCAACTCCGAGAGAATAAAGAAATGATGAAACTTCATGAGAAACGAATGCTGAACCTCTATCTGAATGAATAAACGCAGGCAAGCCAAATATTGAAAATAGTTGAGTAAGGCAGTTAATGACAGTAGTCGAGCTAACATCCGAACATGGGAAAGCAAAGGGAAAACGTGAGTACTCATCTACTATGGTCAGGATGTATTTATTTTTACTATTGCTGGGTAAGGGGCCTTTAAAATCTATGTTCAGACGTTCTAGAGGAGCCGTTGCCTTAATGAGTTGACCTTGATATCTGAAAAATCTTGGCTTGACTTCCGCACAAATTGGACATTTTGACGTTATTTTCCTAATTTCTTCAACCGAGTAGGGTAGGTTCTTTGATCGCACCCAGTGGAGCATTCTAGTCACTCCTGGATGGCAAAGAGACTGATGAAGCTCGTTGAGTTTGTCTAAGGTATAAATAGCTCCACAAATACGGGAAAGCATATCCGCTTTAACATTCTCCTTTCCTGGACGATATATGATTTCAAAGTCATAGGGCGCTAATTCCATACGCCATCTCATTATCTTGTCGTTTTTTATTTTGCTCGACTGTTTCTTATTAAAGATAAAGGATAAAGCCTGTTGATCTGTAATCAGCTTGAATGATTTACCCATTAAAAAGACTCTCCACTTCTTCAGAGCTTCTACTATGGCTGCAGCTTCTTTTTCCACTGCAGAATGAACTTTTTCAGATTTAGATAATGTCCGTGAGAAAAACGCCACCGGTTTGTTATTTTGGCTCAGCGTCGCTGCCAATGCAGAATCTGAGGCATCAGTTTCAACGATAAGAGGTAAGTCATCTGAAATGGTGGTTACGAGAGCGTTAGCGATTTCGCGTTTAATGCTCTCAAAGTCTTCAAGAACTTGATGTCCCAGAGGAAAAGATTTTGAATTAATTAAATTTTGAATTTTCTCCGAAAAATTAGGTATCCACTTTGCGTAATATGCAAACGAGCCCATGATACGTTTCAGAGAGGCTGAATTAGTTGGAGGAGGCAGTTCAAGAAGGGGCTTCAGTCTATCGGGATCAGGTCTAATTGTCTGGTAACTTATAAGATGACCAAGAATATTTATACTCTTTCGCGAAAATTTACTTTTAGTTTTATTTATTACTATTCCATATTGTTCAACAATATCAAGAAATTTGGATAGATTATGATCATGCTCTTGCTGCGACTCTCCACAGATCGTTATATCATCTAGATACGCATAAGTTTTCGGCAGATTTTCATCGTGAATAATTTTATCTATAGCACGTTGGAAGCAAGCTACTCCGTTAGTAACCCCAAAGGGAATTCTCGTGAATTCATAAAGCTTTCCACAGGCCTCGAATGCCGTAAAGGGTCTGTCTGCGGGTATTATTGGAATCTGGTGATATGCATCTTTTAGGTCAATAGAGCTGAAAATCTTATTCTTGGCAACTTTTCTGATCAAAACATCTACGTTCGGTAAGGGATACGCATCAAGTAAAGTAAATCTGTTAATAGTTTGGGAATAGTCAATTACTAACCTTTTCTTATGGTTTTCATTTTTCGCTACAAGAACTTGAGCACGCCAAGGGGATGAGCTTTCTGTGATTACTTCTTCTGAGAGCAATTTAGATATTTCTCCGCTGATGAACTGGTTGTCTTCATCTGAATAATGTCTTGACCTTGTTGCGATAGGCTTGCAATCGGGAGTTAAATTTCCAAATAGACGAGCCGGAGGTACATTGGCAGCGGATGAGCTACAAATCTGCAGAGATTCACGTTGACCTCCGAACGTCATGTCCACGCTGGAATGTAGGCTCAGAATATCGTGCCCTATGAGAACATTGGCACACAGTTTCTTGAGTACGGAAAATTTATATCGCGGGTAATAGTGCTTTGAGAGCCTGAGGTCTTCTACTACAAATCCTTCAAGGTTTGAAGAGAGAGACGTGTTGGCCATAGACACTTGACCATCCCCTGGATAAAGGTTAAGCTGGTTTTTTTTACAAAGTCAAGGTCTATATAGCTATTTGAACTACCAGTATCAACCAGACACGTAACCGGAATCTCATTTATTTGTCCTTCGACCAGGGCTTTAGCTAGAAGAGTTCTGCTCTCAATAGAAGCTATCAATGAAGAAGTTATTCCCTTCTTGATTGAGGGCCGAGACTTGCAAACCTTTGCGAAGTGCCCAGATTTGCCACATTTATTACAAGTCGCCTCTCTAGCAGGACATTGGTCTCGGGAATGCCTCCTATAGCCGCAGAAAAAACATTTAGCACTCGCGGGCGTGGACCGAAAACTAGCAGCTGAAATCAAATTGTTTTCATCTTCCGTATGACTCTGCGACAGGTACGCACGACAGGTATCGTGTATTGTATTGATTAACTAGGCGGTTATGAGGCACGAAGAGTCTTCGAGCAGCCTCTTTAGAAAATGTACTGAAGGCATGGTATAAAGACCTACTTGAGAATGACACCTCTCAGACTTGTGCTTCGAAGCGGCATGAAGCATAATGCCTTTTATGGCATCATCTAAATGCAGATCGACACATTTTCCAAGTCTCTGACGAATGTTGCCCGAATATCCATACACTAATAAAAGCATCGCGGACATATTGATAGCGTCCGGTCGCTGTGACGCTCTGTAAAGTCGCAATCCTGCTCATCAATCTTAGTGTTTACGAATAAATTGAATGAGTAGACTCACCCGGCTGTTGCGCACCGAAGTGGCGAGCTGGTATCTAGCGAATATTTCGTCTCTTTTTGCTTTGTAGATATCGTCGAGCACAGCGATAGCATCGATGTAAGTTTGGCTGTCTTTAATAAATTTGTAGACGGTGTGAGACAAATGGCTAATCAAGATCTTCAGCTTGTCGCTATCTTGCGTGAATTCCGTTAAAAGGAGAAAATTTTCAAAAGTACGAATCCAGTGTTCCCATTCCTCTGACGCTTCAGGCGAGTAGGGATTAGTTTCAAATTTCGCAGGCTTTATATATTTATCCATTTCGCACTGTATGTATTAATCTTTAAGTTAATAAAATTGTAAAAGAATTAGACAAAACGACCTGTATTAGGTTTTTATTAACTTAAAGATTAATACAAAAGAGAAACATGAGTATAGAGAATAATAATAATAACAATGCGATCCAATAAACAAAACAAGAAACACCGCATACATGATAATGTAGGAAGCTTAGATACTATTAACTATGACAATGATTATTTATTTAACAATTAATTATTTTATCATTATTATTTGATAATTAAGTTAAATAATTGTTATAAATAATTATTAATTTTTTTTTTTGAGATCTAATTGATTCATGTATTTTGTTTATTTGATGTCGTAGTAAAAAATAGTTCTTATGAAAGCTGTTTTGTATTATAAGACTGTCTCAAGATAAAAAACTCACCCGGTATATTATAATATGGGCAATTCTAGGTAACTGTGGCGCCGCGATCTGATGATGGATTCTTATACTACTTACCAAAATAAGACGAAAATGAAGAATACAATTTTTCGCGATTTCGCTTAGTTTTCGAGATATTCAGTTTAAAAATTGGTGTTTTTGTATTTATTTTCTTTTATTTTTCAATTGTTTTTTTTATAGAAAACCATGGAAACCTTAGTATCAAGGGTCCCGTCTGGGGCCGCTACTGACGACGGATTCTTTTATAAAATAAATATTAATTAAAAAATAATTAGTAAATGCCCAAAAAATTCGAATATGTAAAAGTCGTTGCCGGTTCGGCTAAGATATATTCAGTTCGGCTCGGTTCGAAATGAAGATATCCGAGCCGAATTGAATATATCTTAACCGAACCTTTCAAAGTTTGATCGGGAACCCATTTTTTTATCTAAATGAACCGAGATGATGAATAAAACCGAACCTATGAAAAGTCCTAAAAATGAAAATTGTCAACGCCCACTGGCCCTCACTTGATACACTTTAAGACATCTCAGTCCATAAACTCAATTTCAGTTCAAATTTGTATTTTAAAATTTTATTTTTACTCTCCTACTTATTTTGTCAGTTCTAAAAGAATCCGTCATCGGATAGCGGCGCCACAAGGAACCCGTGATACTACGGTTTCCGTAGCTTCTATAAAAAAAACAATTGAGAAATAAAAGAAAATAAATACAAAAAACACCATTTTTTAAACTGGACATCTCGAAAACTAAGCGAAATCTCATAAAAATGGTATTCTTCATTTTCGTCTTATTTTGGTGAGTACTTATAAGAAACCATCGTCAGATCGCGGTGCCAAAGTTACCGTAGAATCCCCATAATATGTGTATAAGTTCCAATAACTGAGGATAGCCTTATAAAATTTAGGCCGAAACGTCTTATTCTGGAAGTTTTATTGAATACAATTTTTTTTTTAAATCAGTAGACGGACAAAAGTGTCCTTATACACCTGTTGCATTCCACCTTGGCTGATATCTCCATAAACCCACTGCAATTATATCACAGCTACGAGTACTAACATTTAAAAATAATTATCAATAATAAATTAGTATTATTCTTATTAAATAACGTATTTGAAACTGTTTTATAGATTTTAACCTGGCATATATTCAGCGACATGGTTTTACTACGCCCGTTTTAGTTCGTGATAAAGCCGATTTAGGTATTAAGGTACCTAGTCAAAGTTTTAGTGTAAATGATGTCCGGATGTGCGTTGGTAAGTTACTACTTATATCTAGAATAAAAAATATCTTTTATTTTTTAAATTACCATTATTAACAATTACAATCTCTTCCAAAATAAACCTATTTTTTATAATCGATAACATAATTAATTATTAAATATATTATTCTAGGCTCTCGTCGATTATTAGATGTAATGGATGTAAATACGCAAAAAAATGTAGAAATGACTATGAAAGAATGGCAAAAATATTACGAAAATCAAGAAAAAGATAAACTCTTAAATGTTATCTCATTAGAATTTTCTCACACTAAATTGGAAAATTATATTCATGCTCCATCTCTGGTAATTAGACTTTAATATTTTAGTGGATAATTAAAGTGTCCACTTAATTAATTTTCCCTAATTTTCAATAGGTTCGACAACTTGATTGGGTTGATACAGTTTGGCCTCGACATCTCAAAGAGCAGCAAACTGAATCTACAAATGCCATGCCTGAAATGATGTACCCCAAAGTTCAGAAATATTGTCTTATGTCAATTAAAGGATGCTACACTGATTTTCACGTTGATTTTGGTGGCACAAGTGTTTGGTATCATATTTTAAAAGGGAGAAAGGTGTGTAAAAGACTTCATTTAATTTTTTTTCTTAAATATCCATATTGATTTTAAATATTGTCATGTATTTTATTATAACATTTCAGATTTTTTGGCTTATTCCTCCAACTGAAAAAAATCTTTCGTCTTATCAAGCGTGGGTTCTTTCTGGAAAGCAAACTGATGTTTTCTTTGGAGACACTGTTGAGAAATGTTCTCGAGTGAATATTGCTCCTGGTCAAACTTTATTTATCCCAACTGGATGGATTCATGCTGTTTATACGCCAGCAGATTCTCTTGTCTTTGGAGGCAATTTTCTTCATTCTTTTGGCATCGAAAAACAATTAAAAACAGCTCATCTGGAAAATGTTACACATGTAAAGTGATTTCTAAATTTTTCACTTCATATTTTGAAAGAAATAAAATTCTAAAATTTCTTCCACTTGCTTCTTAGGTACCTCAAAAATTCCGTTATCCATTCTTTACTGAGATGTTGTGGTATGTGCTGGCACGATATGTACAATGCCTTTTGGGTCACACACATCTAGATGCTGACTCTGAAAATGATAAAGATTCGGAAACTGCTTTGCCTTATGCAGATGACGAGTTAGCCAACCGAGATGCTACAGCTAAGGTCGCACCACCAAGACAACATGTTCATCTCACACAGCATGAATTACAGGGTCTTAAGGTATTATCTCACTATTATGTGTTTTTGAACCTTTAATTGATTTACATATTTTGTTTCCAATAGGCGATTGTAATGTACCTGCACACACTCCCCATTAATAAGAAAGACGTTCCTGAACTGATTACTGACCCTATTGCCTTAATAATAGACGTTAGAAAAGTTGTTGAATTGCATAGTCATGATTCTCCTGAATTAGCAATTACAGGACGGTGTGTTTTACCACGTCAAGGACCAGTCCTTTTAGGAGAGGTACATTAAATATATTTTTATAATTTTTAAATTATTTTTGTTAATATTATATGACAATTGTAGGAACGACTTCGAGGTCCAGGAACAATTCCTTTAGCGGCTAAAATAAATCCAAACTCTCCTACTCCTAATAAAGTGGGTCGACCTAGACTTAACGCTCCTGGTAGAGGAGGAGGAGCTGCGTCAAATGCATCTAATAATACATATGTGGCACCAGCAATATCTTCATCAACTCCTTCAATTCTTGGCACTATAACGACGACGCAACATTCTACAAATATTTCAATACCTCCACACTCTACAAATACCACAATGCCTATACACTCTACAAATACTTCAATGCCTCATATTACGACATCAACCTCAACTACAAATTCATTTAATAATCATAATAATTCAGCACCAACTCTCACTCCGGGAGGAGGACATTCTACGAAAGGTTTCAATATTTTATTACTTACATTATAGTTTATAATAAATTTTAACTATTTAAGGTAGTTGTTCCGCCAAATGGGTTTTCTTAGGATTTTTTTGAAATTTAGATAGATTATTATTTAAATACTTCTGCATCGATTGGTGGCAAAACGAAATTTATGAACAATATAGTTCCGGAGATATTAAATTTCAAAAATAGAGTTTTTCAGACTCTTATACATTGCACTATATGGGATACCGGAAAATTTACATACATATTTAATTATAATTAAGAAACTACTACAACATTAAACAATAACCAATACATATTTTAAGACAATTTTGATTCATAGATACATCACAGTTTCTGAGATAATTATGAATAAATAATGAAAAATATATATAGAAAAATTTCACTAAAAACAATTTGGCAACAGCGCATTTATTTAACCAGCGAAAGATGTATAAAGCGCGCATGCGCTAGATTTTTTCAAAATTATAATTTTCATAAGGAGTAACGTAGGCTTTGATTACATTTGTTAAAAAATAACAAAACGATTTTTATAGAAATTTTTTAACTTTTAAAATGTGTTTTATCTGTCATTTTAATATAAAAATATTCAATCTCTTACAATGGTGCTAGATTTGTCAAACAAGCACGGGATTGGCTAGAAATGATAAACAGCAAAAAGTTTTGGGCTTATGAATTATGAATCCTCATTGTCTGTTCTATATACTCAAGCATTAACTTTTTGCTAGTATTGTCGCGAAACAACTACCTTAAATAAGAAATACAAATAATAGAAATTTATATATTTAATAGATTAGATACAAATGTGTCTCAAATTTATTAAAATGTTTTAAAATTACTTGTAGGTAATTCTGGACCTAGGCGTAGTCGAATCCGCTGTAAAAAGTGTGCTGCATGCAATAAGTCGGATTGCCAAGATTGTGCCTTCTGCTTAGATATGGTCAAGTTTGGAGGACTAGGTAGAGCGAAACAGACTTGTATAACTCGACAATGCCTTCAAGTAAATACTATTTAAATGTTTTTCTTATTTATTAATTAACATTTATTAACGAATTTGCGAATATTTTAGCCATGTTTACCTGTTACTGCGACTTGTTTACATTGTGCACTTGATGGATGGGGCAAAAAACCAGTTGTTCCTGTTGGTAAAAATGTAAAAAGTCAAGAAATTCCTTCTACTTTAATGGAGTGCAGTATTTGTTATGAAATTATTCATCCAGATTGCCTTCGCTTAATGGTAAATATTTTTTTAATAAAATAAAATTTTGAGAAAAACCATAAATACATATAAATATTATTATTCTTCAAATACTTAAGCCTTTTATTTATTTTTTAGTGTCCAGATGCTGATGGATTTGTTAATGAAGATTTACCAAATAGCTGGGAATGTCCAAAATGTTGCAAAGCAGGAAAAAATATTGATTATCGAGTAAGAAGTCAAATAGTAGTTAAATATTAATTTTACTCACAAGTAATTAAATCGAGAATTAGTTTACTTTTACCAAATCAATCTATTTGATATTTTCTCAAATAACTCTTGTTAATTCAGTACATCTTTAAATTTTTTATTTTTTCTACTTAAAGCGAAATTTAATTAGGGTAGTCAATGATTCTGATTAATTTAGAACCTAGAGTGTCTGGCTTATCGTAGATATCGTAATCCAGACAAACATTAAGCAAGACAGAATTTTATTTTCATTCTTTATTCAAGTAAACATGTGTACCAAAAAAATTTCACATCATTTCTTACAACATTTTAATAGCTCCCCATTTGACATTCGATTTTTTTTGTTGTTAATTTTCTAAATTTTTGAATCAAAATCTCTGAAGAAATAAATACCAAAATCTAATCAGTTCTCTGTTTTGGAAATACTAACATTTACCTACCAAAACAAGCTTTCTACGAATTTCTTTAGACAGACAGAAAAATATAATAAAATAAAAACAATTCTTGAAAATGATCTTTTTTCCCTTTCAGACAACGAAAAAAACTAATCTCAATTTAATACATCGGCCCGCCCGGCAGGCAGTCGAAACTTACCTCCCAAGAGTAGAAAGTAATAAATGTACCATTTCCTAAAAAAAAAAAAAAAAAAAAACATGTTTATTGAACTCATCAATATACATATATGCGTGTATATAAGCGTTTCGGACCCTATTTCCATTCTTTTAAATAGTCAACGAAAAACTCATATCTCATGGCCTTCGGAAAAGGTGGATCTCATTTTATGCGAAATAGTTGGGAATATATATATATAAATTTAATAAACATGTTTTCTACCCCGAAACCATAATTTTCATTCAAACGCACCAATTAATTGATTTAAAAGATATTGTCGAATATTCTTACACTATTAAACATTCGTACATTAATAAAATTTTAATAATTATATTTTAATTTTCAATACTATAATAATCATATAATTATTTATTTTATCCAGCGGGATCGAAAAGAACGAAAGGATTACACCGACCTTGGTGATGAGGAAATTGAGCCAAGTCATACATTTGATCTCGATGATAAACTTACGACTAACAGATTTGAGCCAGGATTCGTCAAAGAGATGCAAGGAAAAGGTTTTTATAATAATTTTTTTCTCTTAACTTTTAGTGAAGAGCTTTTTACAAACATTTTTTAACCGACTTCACAAAAGGAGGAGGTTCTCAATTCGACTGAATTTTTTTGTGTCTATGTTACCTGATATCTTCACCAATTGTGAACCGATTTTGATGATTTTTGCATTATGTTCAGTCTAGTTTCCGATTGGTAAAAAAATAAATTTCATTGGTATTTTTTTGTTATGTTTGTTCAGGCATAAGTTCTTTGTTTATGAACCGATTTTAATAATTCTTTCTGCGTTTGGATCAGTATAGCTCCAAGATAGTCAAGATACCTAACTAGGGTTGGTCCCATATTAATTTGGTCAAGTTCTGATGATATGATCAATGATGAAATAACGTAAATCTCCAATTCTTATGAGCAAATAATCGAATTATAATAAATAAAATCATTTATAAAAAAATTCTTAAAACATTCATTTCAAACCCGCTAACGTTTCGAGATAATTTCTCTATTTATGAATTGAATTTTATTATTATTTTCTGATTCATTCGCCCGACGCTTTCTCTTACGAGATGCATGCAATGTATTATATTAAGTCACTATTAATAACATCACTAAAAAGAGAAAATAATAATAATTTTTATAAAAAAAAATAAAACCGACTTCAAAAAAACTAAATGCAACAAATAAAATAATAAGAACTCAAAAATCAAATAAAATGCACTAAAAGTTATAAAATAATTATCTAATTTATTACAACTAAATGACGAAATATTAACATGAAATCACTTTTTGAAGTCGGTGCTAAACAAACTATTTATATAAGCAAGTGTACCCGGCAAACGTACTAAGTATGATCTGTCGAGTTCGATTCATAAAATGTATATGTTTGGCACCGACTTCAAAAAGTGATTTCATGTAATAATTTCATCGTTTAGTTGTAACTAAATTAGATAATTATTTTATACGTTTTAGTGCATTTTATTTTATTTTTGAGTTCTTATTATTTTATTTGTTGCATTTAATTTTTTTGATGTCGTTTTTTTTTTTATAAAAATTTTTTTTTCATATTTATCATTAGATTTGTTCAACTGATATTAAACACAGAGCGGATACTCTATAATCACTTTGACTACTTCTGGTGAATGTTTGAATTCTTTTCATAGTTGAAAATGAACGTTCATCCCACGCCCTCGTGGAAGGCCTTCTGCAAATTAATTGAATTAGATCAAATACTTCTGCCAAAGCATCTTTTATTTTATCTTTCACCATTAATTTTTTATGCAATTTACCTATATATTTTAAATGAAAGTCAGGCGTAAACTAATTTACTTTTCCAACTCATAAAATCAAAATATTTTCTATAAGATAGCTGAAATAATTAAATTAGGAAATCTGACATTTTTTTCATATTCTTTAAATTTGCTAACGTTAAAAAGTTCCGTAAATTTGAAATTTGCCACTGATATCTGGGGGCACAGTAGTGCCCCAGCCAAGTTCGATTCGAGCGGGGGTGCCTGCACTGCCAGACTACCCTTTACATGAAACAACTCAGGTCATTTTGACGCCTCTATACTTCGTACTGAAACCTCTACATGGCTGAAATTTTTTTCCACAATACTGGTCCATATGCTTAACTAAATTACAAAATTTCATATTTCTATTGTTTATACCGTCCAAGTTACAAGAAGCCAAAGATAGGCTTTATCGTCAATCACTCAGTGACCTACTCATCAAAATTCTAGAATACTTCCGCTGATCCTAGAATGCTGAAATTTGGCATACTAGTAGAGTTTGGCGTACAATTAAAGGGAAAAATCGAAAAACCGAAACTTTGAATTCTTCAGAACATAAAATTAAGAGGTGAAATTTATAGGCTAAATTAACAATATAGTGAAAACACAATGAACCTACAATGCTGAAATTTGGTACACTGGTAAAGATTGGCACATTAATAAAAGAGGAACTTGAAACACCGAAACTTTCACTTCTTCGGGTCCCGAAATGAAGGGGTAAAATTTATAGGCTAAATTAACATACAGTGAAAATATATTGATCCTAGAATGTTAAAACTTGGCATATTGGTAGAATTTGGAACATTAATAAAGAGTGAAATCGCAAAACCGAAACAATTCTTTCTTCAGAACACAAATTGAAGAGGTGAAATTTGTGCGATAAATTTTCATCATTTTCCGGATGGTGGTAGAGTTTGGGTCGTTAATAAAAAGTGAAATCGAAAAACCTAAACTTTCCCTTCTTCAGAACATAAAAATGCTATAATTTGACATAGTGTAATAACTTGAATCACTAATAAAGTGAGAAATCGAAAAAGATCTTCATCAGCCTTTAAAATAAATAAAGGCGTGAATCTTGCACGTTAAATTCCCATCCGACTTACAAAAAGAAGTGAAATCTCAACAAAAACACATGTGTAAAAAAGGCTAAGTTCGATTAACAAAAACCGTTTGCCAAAAAAGTAGTGAGATCTAATGTGCTGCCAAGTTCAACATCATCAATTTATTAAATGAGTCGAGAATATAGTAACTTCAATTAAAACGCATGTTTTTCATTTCACATGTCCATCTATATTTATTGATTTCACATTTTTAGTTAAAATTATTTTCCTAAAACTTGGCTTTTACGCATTAAATTATTATTATTATTGTTTGATAGGGTCTCCACCTCTCTCTTTTAGCCCTTTCATCCTCTCTTATTACCATAGTAACATAATTCGTGACATACATAACAATGCGTATAAGCTAAGATTTAGGAAAATAATTTCAACTAAAAATGTGAAATCAATAAATATAGATCGACATGTGAAGTGAAAAACATGCGTTTTAATTGAAGTTACTATATTCTCGACGCATTTAATAAATTGATGATGTTGAACTTGGCAGCACATTAGATCTCACTACTTTTTTGGCAAACGGTTTTTATTAATCGAACTTGGCCTTTTTTACACATGTGTTTTTGTTGAGATATACATATATATCGAGTATATACTTACAAATTAATTAATTGTATTAAATCAAATACTTCTGCCAAAGCATCTTTTAGTTAATCTTTCAAGATTAAGTTTTTATCCAATTTATATATTTTAAATGAAAGCCAGGCATTGAGTAAATGCAAACTCATCATATCACATTTAATTAATTGATAACTGTAACCTACTGCCTACTGGCCTAAGTAGGTACTAACTCAAAATCCTCCTGTTTTGGATTCAAATTTAAGCGTCCGGTCCCAATCATTAAATTATTATGAAAAAATTAATTTCTCAAGCACAACCAAAAGTAAAGCTGCCTATACTGAAAATGACCTCGCCTTCCCAGTAAATAGTACCGTTGGTCACGAAAGTTTATAAGTCTTATTCTGACGTCTTGGGTGTGTCGCCGGTCCCCGTCACTTTTTTCTTAGCCAATTATTTAAAATAATAAAATACTAATACAATATGCATACATTTTAAAATATTTAAGAAAGTATATAAAAAAATAATAATAATATTAATTCAAAGAAAGTATTCTATTACATTTAAAAATAATTGCAGTAGGTTGATGGAGATGGGATTCACCGGGTTCAATAAAACTTGCAGAATAAGACGTTTCGGCCTAAATTTTATTGGGCCATCCTCAGTTATCATCGGATCGAACCAGGTTTTGTCAACAATAATAATTTTTTGCCTCATGAGATGATATCTGAACCTTGGGCGCAAGCATCGGCATAACCTATATAAGGCAAAACATCCTATTGTTGGCAAACCTGGTTCCATCACATGTATACCAGGTTAGTTTTTATCTTGAGACAGTCTTATAATTCAAAAACAGTGCATTATATGGAAAAAAGTTTCAAATAAAAGTTTGTTTATATCGAGGGGGAAACTTAACTACGCTATTGTTTGTCGGCCTAGAACAAACTTTCATGGGTATTTTAATGTCAAGTTCTGTTTTTTAAATGGAATGCTATATTTTTCTATACGTCAACTGAATCTAAAAAAAAAAACTGAACAGCTTTCATAAGAACTATTTTTTATACGACATCAAATAAACAAAATACATGAATCAATTAGATCTCAAAAAAAATCTTAATAATTATTTTTAAATATTATTTAACATAATTATCAAATAATAATGATTAAATAATTAATTATTAAATAAATAATTTAACAATGATTAATAATTTAATAATTTGTCGACATTGTTCTGAGACTTTCTAGAGATCTAGAGTGTATTGCAAGTCTTCTGAATGAATTCCCGTTCCAATTTCCTTATTTTGTCCTGTTCTAGTTTTTTCGTAGCCTTTACATTTCTTATTTTTGTTTTTAACAGATTTTACAACACAATAAAATAAAGCTTGTTAGGGTATTCCTATTAGGAAATCGCTCGGCATTCATTTTAATGGGAGCCCCCTAACACTTCTTCCACATTCACCGCATAAATTAAGACCATTTTAATTTTATCTTCAACAAAAAATGCTCCATTTTTATTATGGTAATACAATATAACTATCTACGGGATTGACACAAGAAATAAACTTTTTTAAACTCAAAAATTTCAACTAGTTCTATTAAGTAGAAAATAATCTCTTGAATCTGAGTATAATGAAGTTTTAATATTATTATAAACACTTATTTTCATTGTTGTGACTTTTCGTTTTAATGATTATTTATTTAACAATTAATTATTTAATCATTATTATTTGATAATTAAGTTAAATAATTGCTAAACATAATTATTAATTTTTTTTTTTGAGATCTAATTGATTCATGTATTTTGTTTATTTGATGTCGTATAAAAAATAGTTCTTATGAAAGTTGTTCAGTTTTTTTGTAGATTAAGTAGACGTATAGAAAAATATAGGGTTCTATTTAAAAAACAGAACTTGACATTGAAATACCCTTGAAAGCTTGTTCTAGGTCGACAAACAATAGCGTAGTTTAATTTCCCCCTCGATATAAACAAACTTTTATTTGAAACTTTTTTCCATATAATGCACTGTTTTTGTATTATAAGACTGTCTCAAGATAAAAAACTCACCCGGTATATTATAATATGGGCAATTCTAGGGTAACTGTGGCGCCGCGATCTGATGATGGATTCTTATACTACTTACCAAAATAAGACGAAAATGAAGAATACAATTTTTCGCGATTTCGCTTAGTTTTCGAGATATTCAGTTTAAAAATTGGTGTTTTTGTATTTATTTTCTTTTATTTTTCAATTGTTTTTTTTATAGAAACCATGGAAACCTTAGTATCAAGGGTCCCGTCTGGAGACCGCTACTGACGACGGATTCTTTTATAAAATAAATATTAATTAAAAAATAATTAGTAAATGCCCAAAAAATTCGAATATGTAAAAGTCGTTGCCGGTTCGGCTAAGATATATTCAGTTCGGCTCGGTTCGAAATGAAGATATCCGAGCCGAATTGAATATATCTTAACCGAACCTTTCAAAGTTTGATCGGGAACCCATTTTTTATCTAAATGAACCGAGATGATGAATAGAACCGAACCTATGAAAAGTTGTAAAAGTGAAAATTGCCAACGCCCACTGGCCCTCACTTGAGACAATGTGAGACATCACAGTCCATAAACTTAATTTCAGTTCAAATTTGTAGTTTAAAATTTTATTTTTACTCTCCTACTTATTTTGTCAGTTCTAAAAGAATCCGTCATCGGATAGCGGCGCCACAAGGAACCCGTGATACTACGGTTTCCGTAGCTTCTATAAAAAAAACAATTGAGAAATAAAAGAAAATAAATACAAAAAACACCATTTTTTAAACTGGACATCTCGAAAACTAAGCGAAATCTCATAAAAATGGTATTCTTCATTTTCGTCTTATTTTGGTGAGTACTTATAAGAAACCATCGTCAGATCGCGGTGCCAAAGTTACCGTAGAATCCCATAATATGTGTATAAGTTCCAATAACTGAGGATAGCCTTATAAAATTTAGGCCGAAACGTCTTATTCTGGAAGTTTTATTGAATACAATTTTTTTTTAAATCAGTAGACGGACAAAAGTGTCCTTATACACCTGTTGCATTCCACCTTGGCTGATATCTCCATAAACCCACTGCAATTATATCACAGCTACGAGTACTACATTTAAAAATAATTATCAATAATAAATTAGTATTATTCTTATTAAATAACGTATTTGAAACTGTTTTATAGATTTTAACCTGGCATATATTCAGCGACATGGTTTTACTACGCCCGTTTTAGTTCGTGATAAAGCCGATTTAGGTATTAAGGTACCTAGTCAAAGTTTTAGTGTAAATGATGTCCGGATGTGCGTTGGTAAGTAGTAAATCTAGAATAAAAAATATCTTTTATTTTTTAAATTACCATTATTAACAATTACAATCTCTTCCAAAATAAACCTATTTTTTATAATCGATAACATAATTAATTATTAATATATTATTCTAGGCTCTCGTCGATTATTAGATGTAATGGATGTAAATACGCAAAAAAATGTAGAAATGACTATGAAAGAATGGCAAAAATATTACGAAAATCAAGAAAAAGATAAACTCTTAAATGTTATCTCATTAGAATTTTCTCACACTAAATTGGAAAATTATATTCATGCTCCATCTCTGGTAATTAGACTTTAATATTTTAGTGGATAATTAAAGTGTCCACTTAATTAATTTTCCCTAATTTTCAATAGGTTCGACAACTTGATTGGGTTGATACAGTTTGGCCTCGACATCTCAAAGAGCAGCAAACTGAATCTACAAATGCCATGCCTGAAATGATGTACCCTAAAGTTCAGAAATATTGTCTTATGTCAATTAAAGGATGCTACACTGATTTTCACGTTGATTTTGGTGGCACAAGTGTTTGGTATCATATTTTAAAAGGGAGAAAGGTGTGTAAAAGACTTCATTTAATTTTTTTCTTAAATATCCATATTGATTTTAAATATTGTCATGTATTTTATTATAACATTTCAGATTTTTTGGCTTATTCCTCCAACTGAAAAAAATCTTTCGTCTTATCAAGCGTGGGTTCTTTCTGGAAAGCAAACTGATGTTTTCTTTGGAGACACTGTTGAGAAATGTTCTCGAGTGAATATTGCTCCTGGTCAAACTTTATTTATCCCAACTGGATGGATTCATGCTGTTTATACGCCAGCAGATTCTCTTGTCTTTGGAGGCAATTTTCTTCATTCTTTTGGCATCGAAAAACAATTAAAAACAGCTCATCTGGAAAATGTTACACATGTAAAGTGATTTCTAAATTTTTCACTTCATATTTTGAAAGAAATAAAATTCTAAAATTTCTTCCACTTGCTTCTTAGGTACCTCAAAAATTCCGTTATCCATTCTTTACTGAGATGTTGTGGTATGTGCTGGCACGATATGTACAATGCCTTTTGGGTCACACACATCTAGATGCTGACTCTGAAAATGATAAAGATTCGGAAACTGCTTTGCCTTATGCAGATGACGAGTTAGCCAACCGAGATGCTACAGCTAAGGTCGCACCACCAAGACAACATGTTCATCTCACACAGCATGAATTACAGGGTCTTAAGGTATTATCTCACTATTATGTGTTTTTGAACCTTTAATTGATTTACATATTTTGTTTCCAATAGGCGATTGTAATGTACCTGCACACACTCCCCAATAATAAGAAAGACGTTCCTGAACTGATTACTGACCCTATTGCCTTAATAATAGACGTTAGAAAAGTTGTTGAATTGCATAGTCATGATTCTCCTGAATTAGCAATTACAGGACGGTGTGTTTTACCACGTCAAGGACCAGTCCTTTTAGGAGAGGTACATTAAATATATTTTTATAATTTTTAAATTATTTTTGTTAATATTATATGACAATTGTAGGAACGACTTCGAGGTCCAGGAACAATTCCTTTAGCGGCTAAAATAAATCCAAACTCTCCTACTCCTAATAAAGTGGGTCGACCTAGACTTAACGCTCCTGGTAGAGGAGGAGGAGCTGCGTCAAATGCATCTAATAATACACATGTGGCACCAGCAATATCTTCATCAACTCCTTCAATTCTTGGCACTATAAGTGAGAATGAAATAAATGAAGATAAAGAAACGGTTAAGGTAATTTAATTTTAGCTGATAATAACAACATAAAATCAATTAACAATTTTCCAATGGAAATTATAATTTTCTTTTTTTCTTTAGGTCGAAACAAAAGATGTTAAATTAATTTCTGGTGTCAATACCTCACCATATAAATCAGCAAATATCAAACAGGAGTTGCCAGAGCCCTCGCAAAAGAAACTTAGACTAGAGCCTGGGAACCCTCTTCATCTAAAATATCAAAATGATTGTCATAAAGAAAGAAGAGTTAGTTCACTTGATATATAATAATTATGGTATATTTACTAAAAGCTCCAAAAAGGCTGATATCAATCTTGTGGCACTTATCGTAAGAGGACCCCGATGGACGATAAGATAGGTTACACCGAGTGGTGAACCGCGACCTAAAATTGTGTACACCTACTTCCACTTCTACTTTCATTTCCTATCTAATGAATTCCAAATAATTCCATAGACGGTGTACACCTAATTTCAATCGCGGTTCACCCCTCGGGTTGCACGCTACACATCATTTCGAATCTCTACCAGAAATGCGTTTTTTTATTGTTTTTAATTTAAAAATAATTTAAATAACTTCAAGAATTTAATATATCAGTCTAATTATTTATTATGTAACTAAATTAAAAAGCCATAATATCTATCTATATGTACTATCATATATTTAAAGCGCTTATGGTTGTGACCGTATGCAGCCAAGAGGGCCCGAATACTAGCCAGGAAGACCGCTAGTATATTTATTGTTCTTCAAATATTTTTTCTTGATTGAAGAATCTTTTAGAAATATTATGTATGAAAGATATTCCAAAAATTCTATTAAACAAAACTTTTCATTAATAATTCACAAAATAAGGAGTAACACTTAATTATATTTCTTTCGAATTTTAATATCTTTTAGAATCAAGGAAAATCTTTCTCAAGTTTAGTATTTTGTCATAAAAGTTGTATTTGATAAGATGCGTTTTTATATACCTCTTCTTTTCTTTCCAATATCTAAATATATATATATATATATAGATATATTATTTAAAATTTTTGAGATAAATTTCTTTCGTCTTTGAAAAAATGATTGTCATTCATTCTGTTTCCTTTCCAATTGCATCACAATTCACTGCTTAATCCACATTTTCGAAAATCAAATTTCCTTTACTTTAAAATAGATATATTAAATGTAGGTAAAGATCAGAATGAATTCAAATTTGTATGTTTTTATATTGATTATAAATAATTTTATCTCCTAAGCTTCTCACCTTTTTTATAATATAACAATGTTGAAATTTTTTCTGAAAATTTATTTATATCATCAAATGATTGAAAAAATTCCTGACACTTTACCTTTATCCAGATTTTTTTCCTATATTCAAAGCAAAACATTTAAATATTTAAGTTAAATGGGTATTTACCTTTTAAATTATAATCATAACTTGTATAAAAAGATATTTTCGGGCAATTTTAAAAATATTGACAAATGCATTAATTATACTTAGGAATTAAAACTATTCTTTTATATATGGGATATGATTCTTAAATGCTTGTTATTATATTTTTTCTTTAAAACTTGAGGTCTTAAGAAATGGTTTAAGCAGTTAGAATCTGTTTCTGAAAACTATTAAACTTGAAGAAGTATTGTGATTGTGGATTTTAACATATTTTGTTCTCCCTAAACGTTAGAAATATTAATAAACGTTTTATAATTGTTTTTATAAAGAACTTTATTTATTTAATAGAATAAAAAATAATCAAGAATTTATTTTAAAAATATTTCGCATAAGCAGGTCTCAATTTTCTGAAAAAACAACACATTTTGATAGGTTTTATTTATTAATTGGATGAATAAAAATGAATCATATGGTTGAATCAAAACAGGTGCAGAAGGTGGGGCGCAGTGGTGGGGAATCCGGGGGTAGGGAGAGGTTTCGGGGGTGAGGTCGAGCGGGGTGGAGGTGGGGGGGGGGGCTACATTGGGCGGCTATTATATATTTTTGTATTTTTTAATTTGAAAGCGGCTCTCAAATAAAAATCGACCTTTTTATCAGAATTTTAAATTAAAAATAATAATATTAAAATAAAGCTTTTAACTGAAGGAAGAAGCATCGCTCGGTGCCTCCAGGTACTTATATTTAAAAGCAGAATGCTATTAAAAATGTGGGAGACGAACAAAGAGAGTCTAAAGAAACAAGTAGACAAGGATTTGTTGTCACCCATTTTTTTATTAACTTATAACATATATATATATATATATATATATATACTGGAGTCTGGTCTCAATTTCACCAAAATAGGGCAGTGGCCGGATAAATAAATAAATAAATATATATATATATGTATATAAAAGAAGCGATTAAAGAATTCAAGCATAGGCACAGGAATTGAAATTCAAAGACAAAAGATAGCTATTACCCAATAATGCATATCATAGAAAAAAATAATTATAACATTAGACTTATCATTAAATTTTAGAAATTTAAAAACTTTTTTAAGTTGCCATACAAAGAAAAATGTTTTAATAACATTAATAATTCATTCATTCGTGCTGTCCATGAGGCTTTATTTCGAATTTTTTAATTTTTTCGTAGTTCAAATTGAAGTATATTTTTCTAAACCAGCTTCTACACTAATTCTCCGTAATCGTTCTATATGATTGGGGTTATTTTTAGCGAAATTGTGAAATGAGTGTTACGAAGAACGAAATCAATACTCCAAGTTTTTGTAATTGGTAGATATTTCTTCACTTCTATTGGTTCAAGCCATAAAGAATGACCAAGAGCAAGATTAATCTTTCCAACCAATTCATAAGAGGGTTCTGAAGATAATTTGAGAAGTTGAAAAACTCGATGAATTATACAAATATTCCATGATTCATCTAAATCACAGGGTAATAAATTACACATAAAAATCTGTACGGCTTGAGCTGGGACCATCGCTAGATCTTTTGAAAGTGGAATCAAATATCTTATATCAATTGTTTCTGTAGAAGCTTCATCCAAGAAATATACAAAAGCGTCATATTCTTCTATTTTTAAAATTTTCACTCTTTTTGGACATCCTTGTTTATCCTTATAGGCCCAGACATCCCCTGCTTCAGGAGCCTTTTCTCTCTTCAAAGGAGTATTACAATATAAAGATAGTTTCATCGATAAATCGAGGAAAGCAAATCTATTTATTTTTCTGTTTAGAGATCCATCCGGTAATGTATGTTTTAAAATTCTTGCACTTAAAGAACAATCCTTTTGAACATCTAGAAGATGTAAAGTAACATGTCCACTTTGAGGGACACCTTCAGCAGGTTTGTCGAAATCAGCAAGAATAACATGTCGAAAAAAACATGACATTTCATCCCAGCATTGGCCGAAAGACTAAAAAAATAAAAATAAAAGCAATTAATTTAAAATTTTATTTATTATCTTTTAGAATATAAATTATTAATAAATATTTGGAAAATTAATCTAATTTTTTTATATACTATATCGGGTGGTCCAGCTAACATGAACCATTGCAGATTTGATGCTTTGGTGGTTGAGTAATTTATCGAAAGAAAAGTTTGGCCTGAACCACCTAAATTACACATTTTTAATGAGAATATCTCATCAGAATTCACGAGTTTTTAAGAGTTCAGAAATATGCCGTGCATTCTGATGAGATTTTCTCATTAAAAATGTGCAATTTAGGTGGTTTCAAGCAAAACTTTTCTTTCGATAAATAACATGAAGCAGTCGTTAAAAAATTATGATCGCTATTAAAAAACTGAAAAATATGTGTTTTCTTAGATTTTCATAAGAAATTTAAATTTGAGATAAATTTTTTTTGTACCTACTCTCAGGGGAGAGATCTACAAATTTGAACTTAATCAAAATCTTGAAGGAGACAATAAAAGAGTGTGTCTTCTGCTGGAATTATAAATTTTATTTATTTATAACGAGACTATAGTTTCGAGGGCTCTGCCCTCTTCATCAGTCTTTTACAATGGATTCACAGGAATTAATTTATGAATAGATCTATATATATATATATATACAGGGTTCTTCAAAAAATGTATACACACTTTGAACTTCCATAGAAAATTTATTTACCGTTCTACAAAGTTAAATTTCAGGAAAATAGAAAGCTGAAAGTCCAATGTAAATGAAACATAAATAACAAATGTTAATACTGTTCAAATTGGTGACCTGCAGCATCAATACAATTCTGAGTACGAGTCACCACTGATTCTGTACATCGTATCAAAACGTCCAATGAGATTTCTCTACACACTGCTTGAATCTCATTCCAAAGAATGTCTAGGTTACGTGGTTTACGTTTGTACACCTCATCTTTTACTGTGCCCCACAAGAAGAAATCCAGTGGTGTAAGGTCTGGAGAGCGTGCTGGAAACTCGATTGGCCCCCTGCGTCCTATCCACTGGCCCGACAAATTTTGATCCAGGTAAGCTACATTTTTTGAAGCACTTTGTTCAAAATTGATTTGACAGTTGACTGATTTCCCGTATATACAGGGTGCTTCAAAAAAAATTTAGCTTACCTGGATCAAAATTTGTCGAGCCAGTGGATAGGACGCAGGGGGCCAATCGAGTTTCCAGCACGCTCTCCAGACCTTACACCACTGGATTTCTTCTTGTGGGGCACAGTAAAAGATGAGGTGTACAAACGTAAACCACGTAACCTAGACATTCTTTGGAATGAGATTCAAGCAGTGTGTAGAGAAATCTCATTGGACGTTTTGATACGATGTACAGAATCAGTGGTGACTCGTACTCAGAATTGTATTGATGCTGCAGGTCACCAATTTGAACAGTATTAACATTTGTTATTTATGTTTCATTTACATTGGACTTTCAGCTTTCTATTTTCCTGAAATTTAACTTTGTAGAACAGTAAATAAATTTTCTATGGAAGTTCAAAGTGTGTATACATTTTTTTGAAGCACCCTGTATATATATATAACTATAGTATCGTTATAAATAAATAAAATTTATAATTCCAGCAGAAGACACACTCTTTTATTGTGTCCTTCAATATATAAAAATTCTGCTACTCTAGGCGAAAAAACTTTCATTTTTGAGAAATTCTGAAAAAATGAAAAATGTCTTTAAACTAAAACGTTTAAATTAAAAATTTCATAATTATTGGTTAAACAGTCTATATAACATGTTTATTAACACCAACATACATTTTATAAAAACCACTTTTTATGAACTCAGGGACATTGAAACGTAAAGACCTATAAAAATCTCAACTTTAAATTTTTTCACGAAAACAAGATTTCCATTACTATTAAAAGAATCACCCATTTTATTAGTTGAATAATGGAAATAAAAGGAGCTAATGTTTGTAGCTACCTCCTTAGGCCAGCAAAAAAATTTGTTTACCCCCGAATTTTATATTTACCTTGAAAAAGTAAGAAAAGAGTATTAATTTTTTAATAATTATTAAAATCACTCTATAAGTAGTTATTGTTGTTTGGTTTAGAGGTTTTTGAGAAAAATTAATGAACTTTTTTTTCAGCTTTTTAATAATTATATTAAACTGGTTGAGAGTTGAAGTTGCCTATGAATCAAGCTAGCCCGGGTTTTAAACCGCTGTCTCACACCTTCATTTTAAATCGAAATAAATTTTAAAAAATACACCTAATTCTACTAAATTGAGATCTTTCCATTGATACCTCATAATTTATGACAAAAAATATTTTTTTATTTTTGACCACCATAAAATTCCATACATGGGGTGGCTCAAAGACCGCCATTTTATCAAATCAATACATTTCCCTTTCAACTAATAAATATTCTCTCTAGAATTAATACAAATTGATCATTTACTAATTTTAATTTAAAGTATTTATTAGAGATATAGGTAGTTACTGTAAGTAAAATTTTTTCTTTTCATATATAAGCTTATATTATATTTTTGATTTTCTTGTAAATATTTACAATTTATAATAATAAAAATTATTTCAATAATTGAAAATAATTATTACTCTAAGAATTTCTTTTCAATGTAATAACAATTTATTTATTTAATGATAATGATAAAAATTTTCAGTTATTAATTCCTATCACCTCTTTCTATTAACCATTCTAGTAAATTTTTTTTTGAATTTTCAGAGAAATACAATAAAATTAATTAATCAATTTCACATTTTTTGTATATAGGTACTTACTATATACATATATAATAGTGAAGCTTTAATCATCATTTTTCAATGTTTCGATTTTTAATACGACTTGAAACTGTAAACACTCTATCCGTTAATCTCGCTGTATTTGCACTAAAATAAAAAAACAGATTAATTAAAACATTATATTTTAGAAAATCATAAGATGGTGTCATCAATTAAATCCGATGGAATGGATTATCTTTAATTATATGTCAGAAGGGTTGTTGTTCACCTCGGGAATCGAACCCGAGTGCCAGTAACAGCAATCCGGGCCATCTGGCTCACCTGCGAGGTGCGAACCTCTCTCACATATGTAAACGCGTTAAATATTTTACTCAAAGATCTTAATTTGTAAAATTTCGCGATATAGTGATTCTAAATTTAAACATATAGCCATGCCATATAATTTAAATAAAGGTCGTTGAGTGTTTCGAATTTTGAAGAGATTCAAAATTCGAAGAGCAATGGAATGCCTTTTCCTAATTGAATATTAAAGATTTCAATTTGCCGATGGTAATAGACTCAAATTTTCTTAGAATATCATAAGATGGTGTCTTCTATTAAAATCGATGGAATGGATTATTTTTAATTATATGTCAGAAGGGTTGTTTTTCACCCCCTCGGGAATCGAACCAGTAACAACAATCCGGGCCATCTGGCTCACCTGCAAGATGCGAACCTCTTTGACATATGTAAACGCGTTAAATATGAATTTTCTAAGAAAATTTGAATCTATTACCATCGGCAAATTGAAATCGTTCATTATATTTTATTTTGACTTATAGTACCTTATAATAAAATCACATCAGTTCAATAAAATTATTTTCATTTTTCTAGAGTGTCAATCAATACTGCAGCTTTAATCATCATTTTTCAATGTTACGATTTTTAATACGACTTGAAACTGTAAACCCTCTACCCGTCAATCTCGCTGTATTTGCACTAAAATAATAATACAGATTAATTAAAACATTCTATTTTATTTTAAATTATATTTCTCTATATTTTATAGGGAGGGGTGAACCGCGATTGGAATTAGGTGTACACGTCTTTGAAATTATGTGGAATTACTTTGGAAATCATTAGATAATGCCCCTTCATCTATTGTCTTCTATTTGGCAATGAAAGTGGAAGTAGGTGTACACGATATTAGGTCGCAGTTCACCCTCGCTTTATAGTCTATATAATAAAAATGAATTTCTTTTTCTTTGTAAGCGCAGATCTCTCAAATGCCTGGGCCGATTTGGCTAATTTTTTTTTTTAAATGTTCGTAATAGTCCATTTCAGGTTAATATGTAAAAAAAAAATCCGAAAAGTTGCCCGGAAAATTGGAAAATTCACGGAAAACTGAAACCAAATCTGAATTGCCAACATAGCTTGCCAAACAATAAAATAACTAAATAGCAAACTAACTTTGTGTTGGCAGCCCTATCTGTCACATTTTTGAGATGTCATTTATTCTTAAAAGAGATCTAACCACATTATCGTTGAAGAAGAATTTAATAATGCAACAAAGATTTAAAAAAACTATCTATTTTTTTTAAAGTACATTTAAAAACAAAAATAAAAAAATAAACTGCAACGGATCGTTGCTAAACTTTATCTAATGTACTATCTTATTCTAAAATAAAGTACTTTAAAATATAATTTTACAAAAAACTATATTTGACCTTTTTTGTGGTCCTCAAGGTACAAGGTACTTAATTACAATGAATTTTAAATCACACAAATATTAATTTGACAATTTAATTGATGAACTCAAAAATTGTTATTTAATTAAATAAACTGCAACGGATCGTTGCTAAACTTTATCCAAATTCATTTGAAATATTAAAATGTTTATTCCTTTATTATTAATCAGATATCACTTGCTATTTGCGGTTCATGTTGACCATGCGCGGATCCAGGGGGGGGGGCGATGGGGGTGACCGCCCCCCTCAAAGCATTGTAGATCAACATTTTTTATATGTTTATTTAATTTTTTTTATATAACATTAAATTTTAAAATTGAAGAAAATAAAGTTCTATGTGTGGGGGGGGGGCGTCTTTGACCCCCCCGCTTGAACAATTCGACCGCGACACACTTCCGAGATCAAAAGTAGATCTTATATACCGGCGACCGCCCCCCCCAAATCAGAGGTCTGGATCCGCGCCTGATGTTGGCTTTATTTCAAAATAATGATCGATTCTCATTTAACAGTCGAGGAATAACCATTCTACATTCGATTTTTGACGTTTCGGTTTTTATTGGTAGCCATTGGTGTAGACATGCAGGAATCGACTTAAAATCAAAAATAGCAATCGATTCTCATCTAATACTTGAGGAATAATAATTCTACATTAGATTTTTGACCCTTCGATTATTATTGGTAACCATTGCTGGAGACATGCAGGAATCGACTTAAAATCAAAATAGCAATCGATTCTCATCTAATACTTGAGGAATAAGAATTCTACATTAGATTTTTGACCCTTCGATTATTATTGGTAACCATTGCTGGAGACATGGAGGAATCGACTTAAAATCAAAAATAGCAATCGATTCTTATCTAATACTAGAGGAATAACAATTCTACATTAGATTTTTGACCCTTCGATTATTATTGGTAACCATTGCTGGAGACATGGAGGAATCGACTTAAAATCAAAAATAGCAATCGATTCTTATCTAATACTAGAGGAATAACAATTCTACATTAGATTTTTGACCCTTCGATTATTATTAGTAACCATTGCTGAAGACATGGAGGAATCGACTTAAAATCAAAAATAGCAATCGATTCTTATCTAATACTTGAGGAATAACAATTCTACATTAGATTTTTGACCCTTCGATTATTATTAGTAGCCATTGGTGTAGACATGCAGGAATCGACTTAAAATCAAAAATAGCAATCGATTCTCATCTAATACTTGAGGAATAATAATTCTACATTAGATTTTTGACCCTTCGATTATTATTGGTAACCATTGCTGGAGACATGCAGGAATCGACTTAAAATCAAAAATAGCAATCGATTCTCATCTAATACTTGAGGAATAATAATTCTACATTAGATTTTTGACCCTTCGATTATTATTGGTAACCATTGCTGGAGACATGGGGAATCGACTTAAAATCAAAAATAGCAATCGATTCTTATCTAATACTAGAGGAGATAACAATTCTACATTAGATTTTTGACCCTTCGATTATTATTAGTAACCATTGCTGAAGACATGGAGGAATCGACTTAAAATCAAAATAGCAATCGATTCTTATCTAATACTTGAGGAATAACAATTCTACATTAGATTTTTGACCCTTCGATTATTATTAGTAGCCATTGCTGAAGACATGGAGGAATCGACTTAAAATCAAAAATAGCAATCGATTCTTATCTAATACTAGAGGAATAACAATTCTACATTAGATTTTTGACCACTAGATTTATTATTAGTAACCATTGCTGACGCACGGGAATCGACTTAAAATCAAAAATAGCAATCGATTCTTATCTAATAGTAGAGGAATAACAATTCTACATTAGATTTTTGACCCTTCGATTATTATTGGTAACCATTGCTGAGACATGGAGGAATCGACTTAAATCAAAAATAGCGATCGATTCTTATATAATACTAGAGAATAACCTTATTGCATTCAATTTTTGATGTTTTGACTAGCTATTAATGGCAACCTCTACTGAAAACGTGGAAGAATCGACTTAAAAATCAATAAGACTAAATTCTTTTATGATAAACAACTAAACTTAGAGAATAAGATAATTTTTTATAAATAGAGATTTTAATACATTTTAAATATTTGTTTCATCTTATTTGTTATGTCTGTATATTACCGTTAAATAGAATCTCAAATTATATCTATTTAAGACTTTAAAATGAAACAATTATATTTATTCTCTGTTACTAATAAAACATCAATAAAGCAGCCACGTGGGGGTCAGGGGCGAAGCCCCCTCTGTAAAAGGCCCGCCGAAGGCGGCCTTGAAGCTTAGTATATAATAAAATCACATCAGTTCAATGAGTCAATA
The DNA here is from genome assembly GCA_024734495.1 of Forficula auricularia. Classification (NCBI taxonomy): domain Eukaryota; kingdom Metazoa; phylum Arthropoda; class Insecta; order Dermaptera; family Forficulidae; genus Forficula; species Forficula auricularia. Next base: position 6,008,068 of record JALMQS010000117.1, read on the forward strand.
ATAATTATGACGTGGCACTAATAGCTGACCATGAAGAGAGAGATGCTGGAAGAACTATAGTATTACTGCCACAGGAAGGATTTGAAGGAGAACACGGAAATATCAAAAATAATAAAATTCAGGAAGGGAGGAAAGAGAGGTAAAAAGCAAGAGTGGTTTTTAAAGTAAAAAAAGTGGAGGAAGTAGAAATGATCAAATACTTGGGGGTGAAAATTGAATACATCAACCGAAAACTGTATCTATTCTAGACGAATATAAAATCAATGGTGATGTAGAAATTTGGGGTTGGGAGACAAGACCCGAAATCGAAAAAGTACAAGGGGCATTCATAAAAATGATAATGGGCGTCTCAAGAAATAATACACCAGATTATTTATGGAGTAGTGAGATGGGGAGAGTAAATATGGCAAGCACGGCACTAAAACAAATGCTCAAGTTCATATTAAGAATTGAAAGAATGAAAACGGAAACGTGGGTGAAATTTAGTTGGAAGTAGATAAAGAGGGGGGTTAAAAATAATAGAGAAACGGACTGGGCAGGGGGAATGAGAAAAAGATTGGCGAAATTGGGAACAGATTGGAGAGGAATAATGACCAAAGGGGGAAATGATCCAAGAAATGAAAAATCTTATTATTGTAGAAATGGAACAAACTATACAGAAGGATTGGGCGAGGTTCGAGAGCTCGAAATATTGTCCAAATTTTAAAATACTGAAGACTGATATAATCATAGAAAATTATTGGTCAGACAACTATGGGCAAGAGCTATAGCCCAAGAGCTGGTGACACATTTTGACTCAATTATAATAATGCGTAATAGTACCTTCTATGATAGTTGTACAGGGAATGGCCAGTCTGGCTGGCTGTAGCAGATGGACCAGGTACTGCGCATGGTGAGAGTGAGGTAAAAAATATGGAGTGAATATATTATGTTTATAATTGACTATAAATTATAATTTTTATAATTTCATTGTGGAGTCAAAAATATTTTTAACACATATTTTTTACCTCACTCTCACCATGCGCAGTACCTGGTCCACTTGCTACAGCCAGCCAGACTGGCCATTCCCTATACAACTATCATAGACGGTACTATTACGCATTATTGCTAGTTGAATCAAATCCGTAGTCAAAATGTGTCACCAGCTCTTGGACTACTAGATGTGGGAACATATGGAGGGGGCACGAGGGAAGAGACGGACATCCATGCAGGGGGTGTAAAATCGAGAAAGAAAAAGCAGAACACATAAAGTATTGTGAGGAATTTAGGAGGGTTTTGGGTAGAGGAGTGGCCACGGAGGGGGGAGGTCACAACACCCCCGAAGGGCAGAGTTAATGGGATGAGTAACGGCAACGACAACCCGTTTCTTATAACAAACTAACCGTAATTAAATATATTTCATATGTTTAATCAAGAAATATGTTCTTTTTTTAATTTCTTGACGTACTTTTTTTACTTCGGTTAAATTGTTCTCTAAAGGGCCCATCGCGGGAAAGTTTTGGGGTAGTTTTGATTTCTTGATCCTATATGTTTTTTGGTGTGCTGAATCCGAATCTGAGGTTTGCTAACAAAATTTCGTGACGGAACATTGTCAAAAATGAAAAAAAAAGGTAAAAAAAATCTCATTTTTTGGCGGTTTTTTGATTACCTATAACTCGAAAACTATCAACTTTTCGTAAATAACCTTCTTTTTCAAAATGAAAGGTCATAAAATTTACTACAAATTTCATCATTTAGGTTTTTCCTCCGATCAATCGTTCGGGCTCAAGCGCAAGTTGAAAATTGGTGTATTTTTTCTGTTTCCCCAAATCCCAAAAACTCGAACTTTTTTTATTTTTTCCCATTTTGACCATGAAGGAACACGTTTTCGACAAAGACCATTCTATTTTGCAAAAAATCGCAGTTTTTCCTTCATAAAATGAAAAACCACTCATCCTAGAAACTTGAAAACTCTTAGATTTATAGATATCTATCATTTTTCATGACAGGATATGATCCGAATCCTTAAAAGTGTCATGGAAAATGCTGGATATCTATAAATTTAACAGTTTTATATTAAAAAGAGGCCCAGGTAAACGTTCAAGTCAACTTTCTAGGATGAGTGGTTTTCATTTTATGAAGAAAAAAACTGCAATTTTTGCAAAAAATTGTATCAACTATTTTAAAAATATATAGAGTGGTCTTTGTCGAGACCGTGCTCTTTCATGGTCAAAATGGGAAAATATCGCTTTTGGGATTTGCGGACACAAAAAAGAGAAAAATACGCCAATTTTCAACTAGCGCTTGAGCCCGAACGGTTGGTCTGACAAAGAAACCTAAATGATAAAATTTGCAGAAAATTTTATGTCCTTTCATTTTGAATAGGAAAGTTATGTACGAAAAGTTGATAGTTTTTGAGTTATAAGATAAAAACCGCCAAAAAATGAGATTTCTTATCATTTATTACATTTTTGACAATGTTCCGTCACGAAATTTTGTTAGCAAACCTCAGATTCGGATTCAGCACACCAAAAAACACAAAGCGTCGAAGAAATTACAACTACTCCAAATCTTTCAGGGTAAAAACACAATTTAACTGGACTATTTGTTTTAATAAAAAACAAAAAATTCCCACTAAATATGTTGCTTTGTGGATTGACCCCCATGAAAATTTTCTGGCTACGCCACTGCTTTTGGGGATGAATATGCAAGACTGGTGGATGGGTTTAATGAAACAAATAGATTACATAATACTGGAGAAGATCAAGACGAGGGTCCGGAGGAAGTTTGAAGAAAGGAGAGCAAGACACCAAGAAACCATGAACCCATAAGGGTTAGGCCATGAACAATTATTTTTTTTCAGATGTTTAAATGTAATTTATTTTCTAAACTTATTAATGAATAAATAAATAAATTTCTATAATAAATTAGAATGAGATATTTCCAATGACTTACCATAAGTTGAAGATTCTCTGACAGACTTCTCACCTGTAATGATCCTGAATATATTTTCTGCTAATTGAAATGGCCGCTTAACCACCTGAAACTAAGACTGAGTTCTACTTAAATTAATCATATTAAATATAATTTATTTTGTATAGTGATTTGGTTAGAAATGCGGTTTAGTTTCAGGTTCTTTTGTTATTCTGAAATGGCAGTTAGAAGATCGTCATCAAAGATTAGTAGTTATGAAGAAGCGCCAATCTAAATAACTCTTTTGTTTTTTCAGCCATCTATACTATTTTCAATAAAACTCATGATCGATGGGCCCCATAAACTAAAAAAGATTTTATACTCTATTTCTTTATTTTTATTTCTCCTTTTCTTTTGTAAGTATAAATGTACAAGAATTAATGAAAAATTATAATTTAAATACTTTTTGAATTTATATATTTTTTTAAGATTAAAAAAATATAAATTTGATCTAAGTGGGGGTAAATTCATCGATCATTATCTTTTGAATACGCTGGTAGAATTTTTAAACAAAGCTTATTATTCAAAATGAACTAGAATATTGTCATGAAAATTATTGGCATTTTATTACAATAAAGAAAAAAAAATTTAAAAAATAAAGAGACTTTGTATTTCATGAATACCTATAGATTAGCAAGAAAGCTTATACTGTGGAGTCAAGATTTGAAAATAATTTATTTCTA
>JALMQS010000117.1:6750939-6842861 GCA_024734495.1 Forficula auricularia
ATGTATTTTTTATATTAATTAAATCGTTTTTTATTTATTATTATTTGTAAAATTATCCCACGGCCTTTTTAAACTCAACCATTCATTTGAAACACAGGAGTTTTTTGACGGGTTATAGTGGTTTTAATTTTAATTTTTTTTAATTTTTATTTCCTCTTTGTGAAACACCATTTAAATTAGTATATTTATCAAGTGTCATGAGTTATTAGTTATGTCAAATTTTTAAACCGAGTGAAATAAAGGAAAGGGGTGTAAAGTAGGAGTGTCGTAAAATAAATATTTTAATCGTCCATATCTTGTATTTGGAAAGTCGCAGAGCCTTGAAATTTAAGCTATCTAGAGACTACAAGAAGTAATGCAAGATTTTGGCTAAAATAGAAAAACTAGAAGTTTATGTTTACGTACGTAAGAATGTACCCCCTTGCGTTCCGCAACCTAAGTCCCAGAGATACGAAATTCACAACTTAAGCTTGATATAGGCTAGAAGGAGTATAGCAAGCTTTGACACTCAGGGCGATGCTAGGTTCCCTTTTTAACTTTTCCAGTTTTATGAGGCGGACTTTCAGGACGGGGCCCGGCCTTAATTGAGTAAAATATAATTTTAGATTTATGTGCATTGCTGGGCTGGCCATCTTCGACAAATGACCTTTTTGCAGTGGCCAGTCCATTTTAAACTAATAATAAGAATTTTTTAGCATTTAATGTTAAATTTTATTTATATATATTTTTTGTTTTGTTTTTTTTGTTTCTAGTGTTTATTTGTTTATTTTATTAATAGCATTGCACAGTTGTGGGGCGCTTTTTGCGCTCCCAACACTCTGGCCTCGGTTCTGGAGTTGTCATAGGCGCCCATAAATGTACTTTGATCACAAATAGCCACAACATCTGGCATTATTGTTTGGACGGCTGATGAGAAGTTGCGCTCGAATCTGTAAAAAAATCTGTTTTCTTTTTGTAAAGGGCTGCCCCCCTCTGCGTGGCGCAATAAATCAGTCAATTGAAATCGGAAGACCGGAAGTGGACATTTACATGAAAGATTTTTCGTTTTTTTTAATTTTCTCAAAAACGGCTATAACGATTTTTTTTAAAAATTAGTGTATTTATCAAGTGTCATGAGTTATTAGTTGTGTCAAATTTTTAATCCGATTGAAATAAAGAAAGGGGGTGTAAAGTAGGAGTGTCGCGCCGCGAATCTAATTATTATTTCGAATTAAAGAGGAAAGACTGTTGGCATTAGTTCCGTTGGACTATGGAGAACCTATTCGAGCAGGTTGTCAACTTCTTCCCTAGAGAATCTATAACGCGATTCATTTAGAATTAATTGTTTAGTTATTTATTGGTGGTCCGATCCCTGTACAACATTACCCTTCTCCTCTGCCTCATCCTTACGTTTCATAAATTACAAAAAAATCAATTGTATTGTAGTTATTTTATCTTCCAAGCCAAATGCAAATATTCAGTATGTTGTTTCAAATATCTATTTATCTGTTTTATAAGTTATAAAAATACTTAATTGTGACATTTATTAAGATGAAATATCTTTCGAAGAGCTTATGGATTATTTTATAACTCATTTGCAACTAATATTTCTTTATTCTTCTAACCTTAGCATGCATGTTGGCGAATGAAGTTGTTTCGCGATTTAGCTTGATAGGAAGAAAGAGAGAGAAAATATAAAAAAGGAAGGCGGGGCTGAAAAAGATTCAAAATAGCTGGAAGTTTAAAAGTAAGAAGCAAGCCTTGCTTAGTGAGAGAAATAGAAACCCGTTAGACCTCGACACATGCCTGGTGGATCTGGATAGCGAGAGATCCTGACAAGAGAGCTGGCCGGAGAAAAGACAAATAAAAGAACCGCTGTGGCAGCAGCAGATGACGCCGACGGCTTCCTCGTTCGCAATGGCCATAGTGACCCTGCAAGTGCACGCTACGGCAATTAGGAGATACAGCAAGCACCACTCAACAAAACATCACTGACAATGGCCATGAAACCACTTTTCATTATAGTCGTCTATTCTACTCAAATCTTTTTTTAACAAAAAATAATGGTGTTCAATTCATACGACTTTCGATTGCTAATAATGGACTTTGATTTCGGTTTATATTACTCGGAATACTCGACAAGCGAAGATCACCAGAAGGACGGGTTTTGAGCTCACTCAAAGAAGTTATTTTTTGTATTTTTTTTGTATTTAAGGTAGTTCTTTCACAAATGCAAAAATTCAAGAAGTCTTTGGAACTTGGAATATAAGTCATTAAAAGCATAACACACATACTGATAAAATTTGAAGACGATTTACCACACCAAACATCAAATAATTGCAATTAAAAATGACATTTTTTACATAGGGTAGATATGGAAAGGGTGGGGATATGATCATTATTTTATTTTTTTTCATTGAAGGACTTTCACCATCTTGATGAAACACTAATGTTTGTTAGAATAATATATTCGGAGTAACTTAAAAAAAAAAAAAAGAAATTATTTACCACGTAGTTTTGATAAAAAAGAAAAAAACATATTTGGGCGTTTATATTTAGTGGAGGGGATATAAGCACAATGGGTTGGAAACGATCCGGCAAGTATGTGTGTATCCATATAGAGATTTCTTAGTGTGAGTGGTACAGTCACTTTAAAAAAAACATAACCTAAAATTTTAGTTCCGTTCATATTTATAGAGTGGTTACAAGGCTAAAACTTTTTGGGTGGATTGTCGCGAAAGAACCTCCTTAAGGTAAAATGATTTTCAAGAGTATTTTTTTTTTCTCTTTCTGTGGCAGTTTGATAATTTGAGAAGGGAAGATCGCGGAAAGTTTGTTTTAGAGCCAAAACATTGGCATTTTTATAGCTTCCGGTTGAATATGCATAATATCACAAAAAATCGAATTTTTACATGAAAAGCTCTTGAACGGTTGTAGCTAATAAGCTCAAATTTGGCAAAAAGTTTGTATTTATAAGTTCTTGCACACTTTTGTCAAGGTTCATATCTTTCTAGACCAAACCGTTCACATACAGTGCAGGATTTAGCTATAAGCTACACAAGCTATAGCTTAGGGCCCCCAAAAAAATTGTCTGACTCAGCAATTGTCATATATAATTAAATATATGGCAGCATTATTTGTCCCAATGCCGATAACCGGTTAACCGATATTACCGGTAATTATGATTACCGAAATTACTGATCATATTCGACAGCAAATGCCGGTATATTCGGTAATTTTTAAAATTAAGAACTTTTGTTTCTATTTACTAGAGTTTGCATTTTTAAGTTTGTTATGAATAAAAATGATTTTATATTAAAGATTTATTATTTCACTATCTATAAACTTCTTAATTGTATTTCAGTTTAACCCTCTAGGTATCCGAAAATCATATTTGACCCTACTTATAAAGGTCCCCCATATCTCAAATAGCTTATGGCCTTATCAAGTCTAAGTCCGGCCCTCTTCACATACGAAAAATTGCCAAATTAGTAAAATTTGCGTAAAGTGTAGAGAATCTTAAAAATGTTTGCAGTTGTTCCTCCAATTATTAATCTGCATTAATAGAGCATTTGACCCGGACGATTGTCATATTAAATTCACTTTATTTTATTTTTTTTGCTTATATTAGTTTATAAATTTCTACAACGTGAAAAAAAACATTTTTAACTTTTTCTTTCTACTAGTTAGGATTCCGATACCCTCTATCGTAATGCAAGGATTGAAGGACTTACTAGTAGGGCTAAATCGAAAGTCTTGTGCTAAAATGTGTTTGCATTCCCTTAGATTAGATGCCAAATAAAGAAGAAAAAAATCATATGATGAGCTGTTGAGTAAATGAACTGAAATTTTGACACACACACAGTTTATTTTGAAAAGCTCAGATTTTTATATAAAGGCTAAATTTGATAATTTCGTGGGTAGTATATCATAAAGAAACAAAAAGTTCAGACAAGTTTCTATGGTAATTAAGGAAGTTAGTCAAGACATTATTCTTAGTTTTATTATATATTATTCTTTATTAAATTAAATGATTTGTTTGAATCCAAAAGTGGCAAGAGAATTCTTGGAGGCCCTTCATCGGTGCGAAACGTATTCGACTCAAAATCATTCGGATACTTGTGTAGTGTGAGTAAAGTAAGCATTAAAATATCATCTAGACTTGAATAGAAAGCCAGAAGTTTTCTAAGGTATAGTAGAAACTATTAAGCCTTTTTAACCTTAATTACAATTCAGGACAAATAAACATTTATTTATCTTAAGAAAATATGCTAAGAAATAAATGACTGGTCCAAATTACAAAAAAAGCAATTTTTGAATTGTTCAATTTAGGAAATTTAAAACAATCGGGGTGATTAAATCATAACAAAATTCAAAGTTAAATTAAAAGGAAACAAAAATAACCATCGAACTTAAGGAGGTCTTTTCGCTCCAGTTGAGTGAAAAGAAAGGTAGTATCTAATATTTAATAAAATAATGATGAAGCTCTATAATACCTACTCTGAGGTATATGAGTCAAAAATGGTTTGACTCGTATACCTCAGAGTGATTATAGAGCTTCATCAATATTTAATAACGAGTCCTTATCAGTTTACTACAATTTTGTTATACTGTAATAATAAATTAATAAAATAAGTAAAAATACAAATGAAAAATAATAGAATTAAAAAATAAATAGTATTAAAGCCGGAAATGTTTGAAATAAAAACAATTATAAAAAAAATAATTAAATACAAAAGTTAGTTTGATTTATTCAAATCAGCTGACAATAAGTCTTGTATGATTTGGCAATGCGTTGTATTAATTATGTTTATGTTTAGATCTAAACATAGCATTTATGTGATTTTTTAAAGTAAATTTCTCAGTAAATTCCTCGGTCAATTATATATTTTATTGCAAAAAAAGAAACCTACATGTTTCAAAAAGCTAATTTTTAGTTTTTTTTTAACTTTATCAATTCAACTAATAGTAGTATAATTCAAGAGAAAGTGTTAAGATCTTAATTTTCCATAAAACTCGGAAAATATTTACATTTCCAAAAATTTGCCTAATGTGTGATTGAAACTTCACCAAAACATAGATAGAGACTTAAACTATTATAAAAAATTAAGTTATAGTTATAATCTAATATTTTTTATTTAACATTTCCAAAGAATCTCCTTAAGTGCCTAGGAAACGATTACATTTACCTTTCAACATGCAATCAAACATATCCAATTAGATCTCTGATTTTGCCATTTTGTTTCCTTTTAATTTAAAGGAAATACATAATTAAAAAATAAATTTCTATGAAATATGAGGAAAATGTAAAAAATAAGATATAGTTAATTCGTATGTGTGTATTTTTTCATAATTGTCTTTTTATCTAATATATTATTAGGATAGTAATTTTAAAACAAAATTTTCTATATACTGATTTTTTGGTATCTATAATTAAATAAAATATAATAACAGTAAAATCCAGATACACTTTCCTAGACGACCTTTTTTAATAGAGACGATTGTAAACATGGAATTGATTAGTTTTACAGTTGCTTGGTATGAACGTCTTTTGCCACCTTTTAATATGTACCTCTGCTAGCCGACCAAGCATAACGTTGACATCTCTTCATCCAGGCTGACTCGTCGATATCTTCTCTTTCTCTCCCAGAGAAAAAATATAAATATAGTCTTTAAAGCACAAAAAATAATAAACTCCCTTGATTTTAAAGATTTATTGGAAAGTTATTTTCATTTAAATTAGAAAATAAAGAAAACTGTTGAAGGAGACAATAAAAGAGTGTGTCTTCTGCTGGAATTATAAATTTTATTTATTTATAACGAGACTATAGATTCGAGGGCTTTGCGTTCGGGGCATAGTGCATTTGCAGACCATTTAATCTCCGAGAAACATTGTTTTCCAGATGAATCAAATATTAAATTAATTAGATCAGAATTAGATCCCTTAAAAATTAGTATTTTCGAATCGTTAGAAATTTTAAAATCATACAATAATTCACCAAAAAAATTCTTAAATCGGAAAATAGAAATTCCCGAAAGCTTTATTTTAAAAATAGCCGCTAAAATATAAACTTCACGAACGCCACCTACAGCCAAAATAATAAAACAAGTATAAATTTCAATTCTTAACTTGCCCACACTGTATATTTTCTTAACCTAACCACATGAAAGATTTTAACCTTTCATTCATAAATTAATTCCTGTGAATCCATTGTAATAGACTGATGAAGAGGGCAAAGCCCTCGAAACTATAGTCCAAGGGCGGATCCAGGAATTTTTTATGGGGGGGGGGGGGAGAATGTATATAAGGTGCCCGATGTATTTAAGATCTGCTTTTTATCTCGAAAGTGTGTCGCGATCGAATTTTCCAAAAGGGGGCAGAGACGCCCCCCCCCCACACACACACATAGGACTTTATTTCAAATTTTAAAATTTTTAAAAAAATAAATGTTTTTTTTTACAAATTTTTTTGCCAGGCACGGGCCTCTATGGGGGGGGGGCGGTCGCCCCCTCCACAAAAACTTTCAATTTAATAAAGAAAACATTTGATTTGGTAGTCACCACAGGAGTAGTCAGTATTTGAAGCCGGGAGCACATATTAAAGTTATAATTATTTATTTATTTTTATTGTCCTCGGGAAAATAGGCCATTTTGGACAGCCATACTATATTTTTTCTCAATTATCTAGTTATTAATATTATTAATTATATAAATTAATAAGTTATTGTAGGGAAATAAGGACAATAGCTTATGAAAGCATTTTTTATTTTATGCCAATGTTTCGTCAACTTTGTTGACTTTCTCAGGGATCTAAAAAATGAAAGGCCTCAATTAGTACATGTTATAACAATTTCAAATCAAATCAAGCTTTGATCTCAAACCACCTCAGTAGGTACATACAAAAACAATTCAACACACACACACAAAACTCATTTTACATTTATAAAATGACAAATATGCAAAGAAATTAATTTGTTTGGTATGTAAAATGTAAAATTGTTTGTGTGTGTTGAATTGTTTTTGTATGTATTGTATTATAAAATGACAAATATGCAAAGAAATTAATTTGTTTGGTATGTAAAATGTAAAATTGTTTGTGTGTGTTGAATTGTTTTTGTATGTACGAAGGTGGTTTGAAAACAAAGCTTGATTTGATTTGAAATTGTTATAACATGTACTAATTGAGGCCTTTCATTCTTTTAGAGCCCTGAGGAAGTCAACAAAGTTGACGAAACGTTGGCATAAAACAAAAAATACTTGCATAAGCCATTGTCCTTATTTCCCTACAACAACTTATTAATTTAATGGATGGACATAAATAATCAAAATTATTAATTATATAGTTATTTTCAATCGTTTAAAAACCGACATTTCGGAGGGTCTTGCCTCTTTCTTCAGAATTTAAGTGAGTTTGCAACTGACTTGACAATACTTGTTTAGTTTTAGTTTTCCATTATTGACAAAAGAATTAATAAATTGTTTTATAGAAATGTGTTCTTTTAATTGTCCATGGACTGCCTCTCCATCAAATCTCCAGTAAAAATACTACTATTTTTGCTAAGCGTCTTTATTTTTACCTAGTGATATATTTCTATTATGCAATAAATTATAAAGGGACTTAAAATTTCGGTTTGTCAATTTGTCGATTTCTATTTGTTAGAATTCCTAAGGTATGTTACTTTGAATTATTGAATTTTTTATTACATTTATTGAAAAACATTTTTGAATGATTTATTTTAGTTTCAATAAATAATATTTATTTTATTTATGATCTTTCGTGGACGGCCGTTTTTGGTAAGCTACAATAATAACAAAATTACAAAAAATACTTAATACTATATATACTTAAAATAATTTTAACATTTTTTTTTACAAAAACACTGAGACTGAAGTTTCAATACCAAGATAAATGTCCAAATTGGCGTATGTGTATTGACTCTCTCACAACGGCTATAAGGAGAGGCAAGCATTTCGAAGATACCTTGGCAAGATTCATTTTAATGGATTTCTTGTTAATTAAAATAATTACTCACAGGTGGGTGTGCTAATAAAAATTTATAAATAATTTTTTATCAATTTCCTTTTTTTATTAATTAATTATTTTTTTTGTTTGTTTTTTTTTAATTTCAAACTCCACTTATTGAAGGCGGAGTGGTAGAATTCAATGCTGAATTGATGCAAAGGCAGCCCAAGGATAATGAAAATCACAATCCAGAATAAATGAATTTATTAGAACATCATTTTCATCCTCTTAAAAAACGATTGGAGGCTCATCCCTCCTTCTTCAGGATTTAAGGAGGTTCTGGACTGTTTATCATTTTTATAAGAGAATTCTCAAATTTATACCGAAATCATTGATGCATTAAATATTTATTCCTGAAATTTGAAGTTGATCGTCTGCCCCATTACCGAGAAATAAATTATTGAAAAATTCTCCCTTTAACGTGGAAGTAAATGGACCGAGCTTTTAAAAGGGCTATAACTTCTATACAAATTATACCATTTTCAACAAATTTATATAGATCAATAATTCAACTTTTATTAGTCGAATCATATATTTTTCAATAGATTTGACAATCTAGTTAATTAGTTATTCATAAATATAAAAATAAAAATTAGTTTGCAGCCAACAGAATATTACAAAAGCACTAGTAGCTCTATTTGTTGAAATCGTTTTTGTGTTAAATAAATGTTATTATAATGAGAAAAAATTTACCTCTATATTGTATTTATTAATATTATCAAAACAAAGATTTTTATTCGAAATTAACCTCATTATTGGGGAGTCGGGTTGTCCGAGATGGCTAAGGCGCCGGGCCCGCTTCAGCATCGTTAATGACGTTGTTCAAGCGGAAGACCCGGGCTCGACCCTGGCTAGCATATAAAATTTTTTCGACCGGCTAAAACTCGGCTCCCTCACTAACCCTATTAACACTTTACTGATGTGCTATCTAAATGGGATTTGTTCTCGGTGACAATAAATAAAATAAACTGCAACGGATCGTTGCTAAACTTTATCCAAATTCATTTGAAATATTAATATGTTTGTTCCTTTATTATTAATCAGATATCACTTGCAATTTGTAGTTCATATTGAAATTAATTCAAAAATAATTCTCATTTAAGAGTCGAGGAATAATCATTCTACATTGGATTTTTGACGTTTCGGTTTTATTGGTAACCATTGCTGAAGACATAGAGGAATCGACTTAAAATCAAAAATAGCCATCGATTCTCATCTAATACTTGAGGAATAACAATTCTACATTAGGTTTTGACGTTTCGATTATTATTGGTAACCATTGCTGAAGACATGGAGGAATCGACTTAAAATCAAAAATAACGATCGATTCTTATCTAATACTAGAGGAATAACCTTATTGAATTCCATTTTGATGTTTTGACTATTAATGGAAACCTCTACTGAAAATGTAGAAGAATCGACTTAAAATCAAAAAGACTAAATTCTTTTATGGTAAACAACTCAAGCTTGAGTTGTTTACCAAAAAAGAATTTAGTCTTTTTGATTTTAAGTCGATTCTTCACATTTTCAGTAGAGGTTTCCATTAATAGTCAAAACATCAAAAATGGAATGCAATAAGGTTATTCCTCTAGTATTAGATAAGAATCGATCGTTATTTTTGATTTTAAGTCGATTCCTCCATGTCTTCAGCAATGGTTACCAATAATAATCGAAACGTCAAAAACCTAATGTAGAATTGTTATTCCTCAAGTATTAGATGAGAATCAATCGCTATTTTTGATTTTAAGTCGATTCCTCCATGTCTTCAGCAATGGTTACTAATAAAAACCGAAACGTCAAAAATCCAATATAGAATGGTTATTCCTCAAGATACTAGATGAGAATCAATCGCTATTTTTGGTTTAAAGTCGATTTCTCTATGTCTTCAGCAATGGTTACTAATAAAAACCGAAACGTCAAAAATCCAATATAGAATGATTATTCCTCAAGTACTAGATGAGAATCAATCGCTATTTTTGGTTTAAAGTCGATTTCTCTATGTCTTCAGCAATGGTTACTAATAAAAACCGAAACGTCAAAAATACCAATATAGAATGATTATTCCTCAAGAACTAGATGAGAATCAATCGCTATTTTTGGTTTAAAGTCGATTCCTCTATGTCTTCAGCAATGGTTACTAATAAAAACCGAAACGTCAAAAATCCAATATAGAATGATTATTCCTCAAGTACTAGATGAGAATCAATCGCTATTTTTGGTTTAAAGTCGATTTCTCTATGTCTTCAGCAATGGTTACTAATAAAAACCGAAACGTCAAAAATCCAATATAGAATGATTATTCCTCAAGTACTAGATGAGAATCAATCGCTATTTTTGGTTTAAAATCGATTTCTCTATGTCTTCAGCAATGGTTACTAATAAAAACCGAAACGTCAAAAATCCAATATAGAATGATTATTCCTCAAGAACTAGATGAGAATCAATCGCTATTTTTGGTTTAAAGTCGATTCCTCTATGTCTTCAGCAATGGTTACTAATAAAAACCGAAACGTCAAAAATCCAATATAGAATGATTATTCCTCAAGTACTAGATGAGAATCAATCGCTATTTTTGGTTTAAAGTCGATTTCTCTATGTCTTCAGCAATGGTTACTAATAAAAACCGAAACGTCAAAAATCCAATATATGAATGATTATTCCTCAAGTACTAGATGAGAATCAATCGCTATTTTTGGTTTAAAATCGATTTCTCTGTCTTCAGCAAAGGTAACGGATAAGAAAACAACGCAGTTGCTATGGTTACTCATAAAAATTCCTCCCAAATTTTTAGCATTTCACAGAGAGAAGCCTATCCATTCTTACTTAAGCAAGGCTAAATGAGCTATATTAAAACTTTCAAATGAATAAATTTTAAAGAATTTAAAAATTAAAAAAAGTACCATCTTACTCTAGAGTAAAGTACTTTAAAATATAATTTTACTAAAAACTTTATTTAACCTTTTTTGTGGTCCCCAAGGTACTTAATTAGGATATTAAATTTCATCAAAATTGGTTAAGTCATTTTCAAGATATTTAGAAAAAACTAAAAAGTACTGAAATAAAGTACTAATGTTTGTGGGCCGATATGTACCAAAAACTAATCAGCGCTTCATTTTGTTAAACTAATGGTAGGTTTTCAATTTCATTTCAATCGGTGCAACGGTGTGGAAAAAATCGTGGGCCAAAAAAGCGATAACATACATACATCCATCCATCCATCATCATACATCCATCCATCCGCACGCACTAAATGAAAAATCGCACTTTTTGGCCTCTCGACGAGACCCCATGTAATTTTTGGCAAAACCGTCACGTGCTAATATTCAACCTAATTGAATACTACAATTTGTGACTTTAATTGAGTCCATGGGTTCCGTAGTCTTTACCTGAGGACCCTTTGAAGCCACGCTTGCCCCGAGAGCGATTACAATACTTTACCCATGCTTTGCATTGGATAAAGTAAAAAACCTCATTAACAATTTTTTTATTAAAAAATTTGGTATGCAGACGTTGTCACTCTGGAGAAATACAAAAGATTTTTTCGAAGATCAACAGGATAGATAAGCAGTCTAGAACTCCTTAAAAGAGTTAATGAAGGAACCTCGGTGTATATTAATATTATTTTTAATTATAATTAAGCTCAAAACTTTGTCCACACTGCACAGCAATAGATATGGCCGGAGTAGGTCAAAACGTTGCCGAAAAATAGATTAAATTTTATTTCAATTTTAATTCTAGCTGCAAATAAAAATCCTCCGTATTACCTGAATTTAGAATAATATATCGTATCGCTTTTAACTAAAGCAAAAAAATACTAAGCAACGCTTGGTCCGCCGGATACTATTAATCTAAATGAAAAACGTTCAAGGTAAAAAAAAAAAAAAATAAAAAAAGTGAAAACATTTTGACATCAGAATCCACAACGAACATTCTAAAGGCTGTTGAGTTATCGTGGCCATTAGAATGCAATCAAAGAGACAATTGGATCACATAATCTATCTACGATTGCATACGATAATATAAAATTATAAACTAATTGTGGAAACAGTGGACGATTAAATTTTTTTCTAGACTCACTAAGATTTTTCTGATCAATTTAATTACTTAGCGATTTTAAGTTAAAAAGTTTAAAATTGGATTGGTCCATTTTAATATTAACTTAATATTAACTTGGCAAATTTCACCTTATTAACTGCAATCATAGTTTCCCATATTAAATTTCGAGTCAGAAATCTAGTACGAAACACAAATATTTTGGTCATTTTAAATTCAGACAGACCGACAACAAAAAAATCATTTTTTTAATTTCTCGACATTTCTAAGCATGAGTGAATTTAAAACCTTGGTAAGCTTGTAATCTTGAGAGAAATTGAATTTGTTAGAGTCTCAGAAATCTATGAAGTTATACCTACTAGCTCGCGTGTATGTATTGATTTGCATGAATAGTTGTTTAATGTATAGAGTGTAAGGCAAGCAACATTAATACTTAATAAAATAATGTATTACTTTATGTATATCAAGATCGCAATAAATGTCAAACTATGGTAATTGAAAATAAACATGAAAATAGCCTGAAAAGACAAACCATTTGATTTATGTAATGCATTGCCTTTGAATAGTAGTTTATTTGTGATTGTATTTTAATACTGCAACTCCGCAGTCGTCCATCGTTATATAAAGATAGTCGAATAATAATTATCAGATTGAGGATTAGCAAACCGCGATGTTCCTTACAAGTGGCCGTTCGTCTATCGTTAATCATTATGGCGACTCTTTATGTTTTCAAAAAATAAGGATTAGCAAACCGCGATGTTCCTTACAAGTGGCCGTTCGTCTATCGTTAATCATTATGGCGACTCTTTATGTTTTCAAAAATATCCGGACCTGAAGGCTTAAACTAATTAAAGTGGACCAGTATTTTTTTTTTTGAATTCCTCCATCATTAACGACCTCGTGTATAATGTTGAAATATACGACCATTAAATATATAATGTCTTTATTAATTCATTTCAAAATAAATTAGTTTAATTTAGGTTTCGGATTATGAGAATAATAGTACCTAATTAAGTTTTTGAAGTAATCTCAAAAGATCCAAAAAGTTGTATTGGTGCAGTTTGTTGGAACAAACTTGTGAGCCAAATTTCAGCTAATTAACTACAACCCTACGATAGTTCCTCATATGACAAACATTTTTTTCTAAATTTCTGCATTTTTCAACGGAAGAAAACCCAAAATTTATTCAATTTTTACTTTTTTGTTTCGAAAACACACACATATTTTTTAAAAAGATTCGACTTTCTACGAGTTTCCATTTTTAACCTATCTAGTGAGTCATAACACCCATAACCAAGGAAAATATTGCATAAAATCGATTTTTCTCCATGTATCAGTTTTTCTAAAAAAATAAGCACGTGAATTCAGCGAAGCCCGCCTTGTAAAAATCTTCGTCAAGATTTCCATTAATTTATTCTTTAGGCCATTGAATTATGCTTATAATAAACCTCGATAAAATATATCAATCTGACCAGTAAAAGAGTAACAAGAAAATATAATGCCAATAAGTGCGTATTTGAAAACTTTAAAAAGCCCTCGCCAATAGACTTCTCCATAGCACGACTACAGAAATAGGATTCTAAAAGTCTAAAGTATTTTTGCGCCCGGGATTTGATTGTCTATTGTGTA
Organism: Forficula auricularia; assembly: GCA_024734495.1. Lineage (NCBI taxonomy): Eukaryota > Metazoa > Arthropoda > Insecta > Dermaptera > Forficulidae > Forficula > Forficula auricularia. Next base: position 6,764,624 of record JALMQS010000117.1, read on the forward strand.
TCAAAAAAATTCAGTTAAAACCTAAAAGTTATAAATTAAAGATAATGATATCGTATCTTATATAAATATTTATTTTTATTTATTAGGGTCCACAACTCAAATAAATATCTATATTGAAATATTTATAATATGGGGAAGATTTCAAAATTATTCTTGCAAATAAATAAAGAAGCATTTAATTTCAGGTTGAAGACACCTATATTTTATTCTTAATAAATTAAAACTCTGCTATTCTCGACAAAATAACATTTTAATAATTTATAGAAACTGGATTTATTTGATTTCAAAACTACTATTTCGGCAAGGAATTAAACTAATATATCTAGATACACGGCAGTGTGTCAGCCAAGTTGGAAAACTGACGCACCGGCCATGTGTATATTTACACGAACCATTTTGAGCTACTTTCGACCCCCTCCCCCCCCCCATAACTCAAAAACTATTAGACCTACAAACTTGAAACTTTTCATGGCTAATAAAGCCCACTGGAACCTTGAATCCCAAATTTCATGAATAAACCTATTTTAGTTCTTGAGTTATTAAACTCTGAAAAGTGCCATTTTTAACACTGACTGACTGACATATCAAAAACCTAAAGTACTTCCGCTGATCCTAGAATGCTGAAATTTGGCATACTGGCAGGGTTTGGGCTACAATTAAAGGGAAAAATCGAAAAAGGAAGCATTTTATTTGTTTCATTCATTGACCCCTTGAAACCCTGAATAAGGAGGGAAGAATCCTCCGAAACGTCGGTTTGAAAGGAAAGCATGAAGGATTCCAATAAATTACACCTTATTTGATATGTGTTAATTTTTTCTTTCCTCCCTACCCCTGGGCTGTCTTCCATTACTTTCAATTTTTATTTATTTTTATTGTATAAACCACTGGGTATCATTGGAGGACAAAGCCCGCGGGACCGAAGTATTAGAATTCATTCGAAAATTTTGACTTTTTCTTTTGCTTAATCATGGTTAGAGATATATTTCCAGGGTCGAATTCAAAAGTAAAACGGGACCATATTATAGTGTCAATATAATTTATGTCTGAAGCATATAAACTAAATAAGATACAAACTTGAAAGTTAGTGGCAATATGTATTCATTTTTTCCGTTATCAAAAACCCTATTAAAATTGGAATCGAATGAAGAGGGTCAGCGTTCAGAAGTGGCTTAAATTAAAATTATGAAAAAATGCCACACTACTTACGCCTTAGTAATTTTTCCTTATCATCTTATCAACGACAAATAATAAGGAATTTAATATCTCAATCATTTTGGAAGTGAGTCGGTATATTTTATTTGTCACCTTCCGAAATTCTTCATTCTTTGAGGAATGATATAACAAAAAAAGACTTTAAGGCTTTTGGAGAATTCAATATACCCAAGTTTACCTTTATAAAATGTAAGCAGCATAAAGTTAATTAATAATAATTGTATCTTCTTTTTAATATATTCATCTTCTACCATACTCATTCCGAGCGTTGGCGATTAATATGCAGTGTATCCTGTAAATAAGCGTTTCTGAAACTAAGGTTCGCCGATCAAAAGGGGTCTTCTAAGAAGACAGAAGAAAAAATAAAATTCAACTGAATTGTGTAAGACAGTAGCTGAAAGTCTAAGAGTTTGGAAATTAAATATAGCAATCGTCTTTCACTTTCTCTCCCAGTACTGACATTTTATTAAATATATTAACCCACTCTCCTACCGACTACCCACTTTACAATCAACAACAAAAAAGTACTATGACCTTGGTGCTTCTCGATATCTTTTCACCAAAATGATATGAAAAAAGCTGCTCTAAATCGTAATTTTCCTGGTGAAATTGTTTAAATGTATGGTTGCCTGGATTTAGTAACGATCATTGAATTTTTGACTGAAGCGAAATTTGATCTCAAGTAAACGCGAATTGAATTAGATCGGTCTAGACTTTACATAGCGATGTCTGCTTAATATCGTATACATATTTTTTATTTATTAGAGTACCTAGTTTCAAAAGTGCTGCCTTTATCTTCACTCTAATGGAAATATTTCACATGAAATACAAATAGAATTATAATAAAATTAATATACTTTTTTCCAGTTTTAAATTAAATTATAAAAATTTTGAATTATTTGACAATATAAAATAATTAAAGAAAATATCGACTAAAATATTTATTAATTCATTAAAATGCTGATCAAAAAAAAATTATTTATCGCTTTGAATTCAGATATAAGAATTTGCATAATGAAAGAATCACTAGAGCAACATAATAAATTTAAATATTTCTTCTCTCACACACCCTTCAATATATTAATTTTTTTATTTTAATATTTTGAAATAATTATGATTTCATTCAAAAAATAGTTTCAGAAAAATAAATCAAAAATATGTAGTCTTTGACTAATTAGATATTGGGAAAAATATGAAGGGAAAGCAGAAATATTCTTAATAAAATTGGAGAAGAAAGTAAACTTTTTCAAGACTAGGTACGCTCTTTGCCAATTTTTCTTTGTGAGCTAGAAAGCTAAACCCACTTTTTTTTTTTTTTAATGATATTGATGTGAGAAGGAGATACACCAGAAGGTGGATCCCCTAAAGGCCTGTATGGGCTGGCCCCCTCCATCGTGAAAAGAACAGAGCAGAAGGAAAAGAAGCCGGGATCACGAGTCAATCTCAGAAACTTAGATACAATTCAATATTCAATTTACTAAGGTTTTAGGGGCTTCGAGCAGTGGTAAATTCTCCGCGCGATAAATTCGGTTAAATTTATCTCCCACTAGAAATTATTGCGATAATACAAACTTTTGGGCTAAATTTCAGCTCATTTATTAATAAAAGTTACAACTGTTGAACAGTTTCTCAGATATATCTATATTCTATCTGATTTTCTCTTTTTTTCTATATTATTTCAGAAAAGCCCATTTTCTTGAAATTTCGCAAACATACATACTAGAGAGAACAATAAAATATTTCATCAATTCCATGATATAAAAAAAGAGTGAATAACCTACTCATATTTTAAGATCTGACAATTCTTTGTTAGCGATTGAGCTAGAACGTTGAAACTTGACAAATCAAAGCTACAATTTAACAATACAAACTTAAGTGGCAAATTCCAAAACATTCTATCGATTTTTTGCATCTTTAGCCCCATAGTTTAAGAACTAGAAAGTCTCATTAGCCCAATATAATAGAAATTACAAACATTTAGGGTCCTGAATGAACTTTAAATGAGCCTTCGTTCTGTAGTTGTTATGAGTATCGAAATCTAAACAGACACACAGTTATAAAAAAAACTTTGCATGAAAATTATGTTTTTCATGGTTCAGACATTTCTAAAGACAAATAGAAACAAAAAGAAAAAAATGAAAAATCCTATTTGATTCATTTCTCCAGTCGTTCGGTGAGTCGGACATACAAAATGCGAAAAATTGATAACTTTTCGAATAGATTCTATCCTTGCTTCTAAATAATTTAAATATGAAAATTAATCAATAACTGAATGACCGATTGATAAATATAATAAATGGTATAAGTTATAATCACGTGAAATTTAATTAAAAGAAATAACATCCTCAAGAACACATCAATTATACTGATTATGAAACGGGTGCGCTTGTTCCGGTTAAGGAAACAACCAAACCAAGACAATGAACGAGATCCACAAAAAGCCAGAAATTAAAAACATAAATAAATAAATATAAAAACTAAGGCGGTAGTAATTAGTAGAGCACACAATATTGATGTAACATTCATTTTGTTCTTTATTTCTTTCGAAATAGTCATTACTACTAACTACTAACTATATTATAGTTTATAGTAAAATAAAATTAAAAAATAATATTAGCTTTCTTTTTTCAAACATTTCCAAAATGGATCGATTTGTCTAGAATGATTTATTAGTTGCATTATTAATTGTTTTAATTTACACCGCTTTCCTTAAAAGAAAAAGGTAGTATTTTTTCTTTATATGGAACATGCTACCAAATAAAAACCAGAAGAAGAAGAATTTAGTCTAAAGTCGGAGAAAACAAGCAAATGGAAAGAGTGGAACAGAGGGTTGAGTTGAGGGGTGAGACCCAAATAATCTGTAAACTTATAAATTTATAATAGTTCAAACCTGGCTCACTTCAAAAATATGACCAGCAATAATCTGGTCCCTACACCAATTTACACATACTCACACACACATAAACACATGCATATAAAAATAAAATATTCCCCTAGGATCTTACCAAATGGGCTTTGTTCCCGAGGTAATACAAATATAAAAAAAAATAAAAAATGTATTGGACTCTGGTTTAAGAATTCGTCTATTTCATCTAAGATACAGTTTAAAGAGAAAGTCCATTTTACAAGTCAATTAATAAATTCACTATTAGCTATAATCAATAAAAATTACTTTTAGTTGTTTTTTAACTAGCGATGAATAAGTACTATGCATTCTCCCTCACCCACCCTATTCAAATACACAATTATATTTTTTGAGCCTCAGCGAAATTTAAACGGCGAGACTTTCTAGCGTTGTAACCAACCTTAGTTTCTGTTCTAAGTAGGATGTCCATAGTTTCCCAGGACCCAACCGGGACAGCTCTGAGATTTCCATGTGTCTTTGTTAGCAGCAATTTCACTCTTTATGATACCTTTAATATGGCGAATTGGTTGTAGAATATATTGGATTGGCAACTAAGTAATTCGGATTTTTTTAGAAAATCAAAGACAATTTTTTCATGGAACTAAATAACTTTATTCTGTAATGTATTGCCTATTTTGATCAATGACCTTTTGCCATCTTTCAGGCAGCATCATAATCCCACGTTCATAAAACTTCTGGTTTTTATTAGCAAAAAACTGAATCAGGTACGATTTGACATCATCATCATTATTGAAATTTTTACCATTCAAGGAGTTTTGTAAAGATCGAAATAAAAAGTAATCAGATGGTGCAAGGTCAGGACTATATGGTGGATGTGGCAAAACATCCAAACCAAGCTCCAATAATTTTTGCCGAGTGACCAAAGATGTGTGTGGCCTTGCATTGTCATGATGGAATACAACACCTTTTCGATTTGTCAATTCGGCCCGCTTTTCTTCAACTGCATTGTTTAATTTCGTTAGTTGTTCAATGTAGACAACAGAATTGATCGTTCGGTTGGGTGGTAAGAGTTCAAACTAGACAATTCCTTTGTAATCCCACCAAACTGATAACAAAACCTTCTTTTGATGAATACCAGCTTTTGATGTTGTTTGAGCTGGTTCACCTGGCCTGCTCCACGATCTTTTCCGCTTGATATTGTTGTAAACAACCCATTTTTCATCGCCAGTTATCAGTCGTTTTAAAAATGGATCATTTTCATTACGCTTCTTTAGCAAATCGCAGCTGTTAATGCGTTGCGTTAAATGCGTTTCTTTCAGTTCGTGAGGAACCCATGTATCGAGTTTTTGAACATAGCCAAGTTGTTTTAAGTGATTTTCAATGCATGTATGTGATACATGAAGCTTCTCTGCAATCTCACGTGCTGTACTGTGACGATCCGAATCGATTATTGCTTTGATTAGGTCGTCATCAACTTCAACTGGACGACCAGAGCGTTTTTCATCTTTGAGTGAAAAATCACCAGAACGAAATTTGGCAAACCAATTTTGACACTCCCGTTCTTTAAAGGCTTCGTCGCCATAAACAGCACATAACTTTTTGTGAGCCTGCGATGCGTTTTTCCCTTTGCGGAAATAAAAAAGCAAAATATGACGAAAATGTTCCTTTTTATTTTCCATTTTTCAACGAACGCCAAACGAAAACTACGCAACCGATCAAAAAACTTTTTTTACTGATTGACAGCTGAATTGCCAACTATCAAATAACAAAATGTGTTTTACATTTGGACTACGCCAGCAAACCTAAAAATTCAACTGAAGCCATATATGAGTGAAATCCGCAATTACTTAGTTGCCAACCTTATATCTTCAGTGAAGGAAATTACATTCTTTAATTTATTATTCCAAACATGTCGATACCTCATCCCATTATGGATCTTCTTCTAACATCAATGCAGAAACGAAAATTGGTTTAATCTTTTCTTTCAGTTAAACTTAAACTGAACCAATTAACTGTCCCGAAAGAATTTAGCGGGACACCGGGACCAGAAAATTAAACCCGGTACCTATGGACACCCTAGTTTTAAGCAAGAGTCTCGATGGTCTTCTAGAAAAATTCGATAATTATGAAAAGGAAATGAAGGAAATCACTATTTTTAATCATGTTTATTCAAAGTTTAATTAAGAAAAAATTATATATGAATGAAGAATATTAATTAGTAATTAATCTATACCCATCAAGATGTTTTTATTTTAGTTTACTCTTTAGAGAGAGAAATCGATAATTTTTCCTATTACTGGGTGAATCTTTATTTCCCTAATGGAATCTAGAATTGATAGAAAAAAATGAAGAAAAAAAGAGTAATACATTCTATATATTATTTTGATCGTAATCTTTATAGTTGTATTAAATGTGAATGAATGTGGCGAGAAACAAACAAGTCTTTGATATAATAATAAAACTTGAGTAAGATACGAGGTAGGTTTCATCTTTTTTGTGAAACCTACCTCGTATCTTACTCAAGTTTTATTATTATATTAAAATGTTTCATCTAGAACCAACACCGAACTCCTTAAAAGTTAAGTCTTTGATATATATATATATATATTATTATTATTATAATAGTAACCAATTTTCCTTGTTTTTTTTTTTTAAATATTGTAAGTTAAATGTATAAAATTATAAGTATACTAGCTTCAAGCCCCGCCTTCGGCGGGCCTTTTGCTAGCTAATGGGCTTCATCCCCTCAACCCCCACGTGGCTGTTTTATTGATGTTTTATACACGTGTAAAGAACACTTTATACGAATACTTTATATGAATTCATATATCAACTCTTGTGAATTAATTGTAATAGAGGACAAAGTATATCTCTTTATGAAAGAATTTAAAAAATTTATTTTTCCAGCAGAAAACAATATTATATTGTCCCCTTCTGCTACTCAATTATTTGGCAAAAAGAACCTTTCAGCTTAAATTAAAATAAAGTTTTTGTCTAGTAAAAATTCAATAAATAAGGTAAAAATCGTCATTTGGGGAGAATTATCCAATTTAAAAATAAAAAATAATAAACTTTTAAAATTTATTATTAGATTATATAAAATTTAGGTTTAATTAAGCTCAAAATATGTTTTTAATAATTTCAATAGGCTGAAATTTCCTAGATTTCAAAACAATATAACAATGGGTTTTCAAATGATTTTGTTTTCTTTAAAGAATTCTACGGGCTAATTGAATTTTGGTTTTAATCTTTAAAATATATTACGACATTTAAAAAAAAATAGTCAAATCGGTCCAGGCATTTGAGAGATCTGCGCTTACGAAGAAACAGAAATTCATTTTTATTATATAGATTTGTAGAATTTAACGATTCCAAAAAGAGTGATATTTTTACTAATGTATAGGGTGTTTTTTTAGAGGTATAAAACCTTAAAATGAAATAAAACACAGATGAATTGTATTAATTCCAATGAAATTGGCTTTATTTGAAAAATAATTTTTTGCTATTTTTATTTGAATATGATTTCTGGCATACGGCCGCTGCCGCTGGCTCGGATCTAGTCCAATCGGGAGGTCCAATTTTTCGATCACTTTATGCAGCATTTGGGGCCGTATATCGGTAATAACGCGTATATATATAATAATAATAATAATAATAATAATAACAATTCTATAAGTAAAAAAACAACCTTTATATACACACATATATATAAAATTGGAGAAAAAATTAGAAACTTTTTCATGACTTGGTATGCTCTCAAATTGAATATATAAAATTACTTTTGATTTATTTAGTTTTTGGCATAAATTCTATTTTTTAAATTTTATTATATTCATAATTAATTGCAAAAACTATTAGTAGGTTTTAAAACAAACAAATATTTAATAAAAATGAAATCGAAAAAAATGCATATGTTAGTTTATTCTTGTATCATGACAACGCTTGAAAATCTCAATAATCATTTAAAAATGTACATATTTTATTCAATTTCCCCGAAGTTCTGAAGTTAGAAAGTCCAAAAAATAATCAGTTCTCAGCATTAGAAAAACAAACATTTTGGCACCAGAACAAAATTTTTGTTTTTTCATTCTTGGGTTATCGTGGGTATTGGAATCCATTTACTTATAGAAACACAGAAAATAAAATCATAAGTGAAAATGTTTTTTCTCAAATTTTCTGATATTTTTTAATAGAATTATCAAAAAAAAAAAAAAAAAAAAGAAAGAAAAATTGGAGGAATCCGCCAAGCAGAAAGGTAAACCCTCACAGTGTCTCTGACCACACCTTATATGAGTGTCATTTTTTAAATCAAACTATTAATATCCGATAAGTACTTGAAAAAATAATATTTTCATTTAATTTTGGTAGATTTAATTTATTTTTTAAATACATTTGATTATTTTTGTTCATTCAATGTTAGATTGTTATTAAAGCATGGTAAGATAAAGTTCGATCTGCACAAGTTTCGGAATATTTTTTTATAATTGATACTAATCATTTGAGACTATAAATTCAATGTATCTGTTTTACTTAGTTTTTATGAATTATGAGTGATAAGCTTTGTAAATAAATTATAGAAAAACATGTAAACATTTCCAAAACTTGATACGATTTCAGCGAATTTCAGTGAATTGGCAATTTTTTGTCAGCTATGTGTTTAAGCTAGAAAGTTGAAACTTAGCAGAGAGGTACGATTTATTAACTTAAATTTGTGTGCCAAATTTCAGCTCATTAACCGTTCGATAGCTCAACATGACTATTTGATATTTTCTGCATTTTCATCTAGAAATTACCTATGTTGCTAAAAAACTAAAAGTCGAATCAGTTCTTCGTTTTGGAAATACAAACAGGTTGGCATCAGATGAAACTTTCGAGATTTTCAGTTCTTGAGTTATCGTGGTTATCAGAATCCACAATCCCAATACGGAACGGCACACACAGAGGGAGAATAAATTTTGCTTGGAAGTGATTTTTCTCCTCGTTACAGGCATTTCTAAGCACGATAAGAAAAAAATATATTGAAGTGAATTCACTGGAACCCGCCCGATCTACGAACTTCACATGAGTTATTTATTTACAAGTAGGTATTTCATGTGAATTGAAAAGACATCTGTTATTGAATAAAGAAAATTTATAAAAAGAGAGAGTCTTTTATTTTGATTGATTGACTTAATTAATTAAAACGTGTATATGGCTCAAAGTAGTTGTCTAGACAGTAAGTAGGTATATAAATTTTAAGTAAAAAATGGAAATACTTTTCTCTCAAATGGCTCTGACTGTTAATTATAAAAAATCTTGTTAAAGAAATATTTCAAGACATATTTCTTTTTACTAGTTAATTAATCTTACATATATGTGCACAGCTTGATTCTTACAATACTTCCCCAAACTAAGTATTTCAGGGACGCCCTTCTTCCCCTTAGATTAGACAAGAAGATGAAATTTCTTCTATTAAATTATTTCTTTTATAGTAAAATAGAAAAATATAGAGAAAACAAATAATAATAATAATAATAATATATTATAAAGAGAAAATATATTAATGTTTAACTGAGCTTATCTGCTAAGTAAGAACAAAAATTTACAATATCCACGCGATTACCGACCCCATGCAAAATAATATTTATAATTAAATGATGATGAAGGCCAAGCCTTCGAAACTATAGTGTCAAACAAATAAATTATACATATCAGTGGCGGGTGGTGACTTTTCAAACAGAGGATGCTGTCCAAATAAGTACCCTTCATTTTTTGAAATTTTATTTTAATCTTCGCTTTTTTTTCAAATTTTATCTATCGTTATTTTTCAAATTTAACATTAAATTTTTTAAAAAATATATTTTATGACCTTCGTCCCAAACGGATACTGCTTTGCGTGAGTGAGTTTTGGTAGGAGTCAGAAATGTAATCTTGTGACTTAAACTCCGCAGTCCCTGAGATGGAAATCGATCTTCCACGATTAATCAGGCTGTCCTATAAGAAAATATTAAATTTATCCTGATTCTATTGCTATAAGCAAGTTATGACTTGTATAGCCTCTTTGTTATTTCCGATCTTATATATTGAGAGTTTTTAAAAATGGATGTCCGAAAATTCTCGAATCATCTTTCTTTATTCCTTTTTTGTGTTATTGCTATTTTAATAGTTCCTCAGCGAGAACAATTTTTATTCGACTAAAACTCGTCAGGACTTGTCTTTGACATGCTTGAACTGGAAGATATACCAGGCAGGGACTTCAAACCTTCTATCGGCACCCTTTTCGGAAAATCATTCATTTTAATTGCCCCTTGAAACTATACAACAATTTTATTTCATTTCGAGCACCAATATACTTTTCAAAGCAAAAAATGTTTTTTATAGAAATATTTGAAATAACGGATAATAATTTGAAAATTTGAATTCGACCTTTTATATTTATGAAAATACTCTACATTTTTGAAATTTTAGGGATGCGCCGCATCCACAGCATCCATGGACCGCACGACACTGATACATAACATATATGTGTGTGTTTATTTGCATCAAGCAAAGGACAAACTCTTTGTTTCTCTTTATGAACTCTGCTACTCTCAGCAAAATAAAAAATTTTCAATTAATAAAATATTAGTAATATTATGAAGAATAAATAAAATAAGTTTTATAAAACACCTCTTCTAAAATTACTCATTAGGAACAGATATTTGATATCAATCATGTCATGCATAATGATTATGTTTACCGAAACGCCAACATTCTCAGATAATTTATAGTTAATTTTAAACGCACTGTGGTTATTTAATTTACCATTTATATATCTATGTAAATAATAAGAATGCTACCTTTTCTATACATAATTATATTTATACACAATTTTTCATACACTCGTATTTTTTCTCCTTTTAAATTCTTTTAAAATTAAATTAAATCCAGAACCTCCCTAGAAACACATAAATATCCTTTTGAAATTGTATTCTTGATGATCCTCCTGAATGATTGGTTTAGTATCGTTTCTCTCTCTCTCTTTCTCTCTTATGTCTAATTAAAAAGAAAATACTGTTTCTTTAATCACTCCTGAAATACATCTATTTCTAGAAATAAATCACCATTAGTATAATTATTAAATTAGCTAGTTTTTAATTACAGCATCTATAAAAATAAGCAAATACTTATATATTTATATAATTAATATTAGACACGGCGTTTGGGGAGTGAGAATTTGCTTTTTAGCACAGACTTAGAGATAATATATTAAAACGAGGCACTCAATCATGGAAAGAAAGAGGTCACAAATGCTCATTTTGTTTGTTCATTCTCTGTTCATTAGGACTTCAATGGAATCCATTGAAAACAGAGAAGATGGCAAATTCAGTTATACTAGTATGTTAAAGGAAAAAAAATTACATGATTAAAGAATGGTGGAAATATTTCTTACATTATCAAGGAGCAGAGCCATCGCAAAGCAGAGTTTCCCGTGAACCTTATAAGTAGAGACCGGATTTTTATGCAATTGCATATTTTGTTTGCAACCACATACGACCCAGGGGATCAATTATCTATCCGAATCATACATCTAGAACACTGTGGGTTAAATTTAATATTGCATATTTTTGCATATTTGAGTAATATTGCATAAAATTGTATATTTGAAGGATGTTGCATAAAATTGCATATCTCGCGCCAAATACCTACTGATGTTTTAAAAGTAACTTTTCGGAGAAAGAATGAAAGAAAAAGAAAAAAGAAAACAGGGGGACACTAATTTAAATTCGAATAGGCCTCAACGACAAGAGTCTAGTGTTGGACGGATTACAAAGGATGTAAACATAGTTCAAAAATAATAATCTACTTATTTTTCTTTTTATTCAGTTGTACTTTGACTTGACTTAGATATACTACTCAACTAGAAAATTCCGAATAGTTCGCATTCATTTTCTTTCAAAATAAAAGTGGGGGTTTTAAGTTCTTTAAAAATTCACCCTCATTACGTCTGTGGATGTGGACTTCTCCTTTTCATCGTATAAATCAATTTTAAGTGACCGTAGACAAAATATCCTGAAGATAAAATGAAAAAAAATACTTGTAAACATAAATTATTATTCTTTTTTCAGTTTAGACTGATTTTTTACTATGCCCTTCGAGTTGAAAGGAGTGAAAAATGTGTTGCTTTATTTCTTATATATGTTGCATATCGGAGAGAGATTTGTCTTAAGGGTTTGGCTAACTTAGTAACGGCCAACGGCAAGCTTAGTTAGCACTTGGGTTCGATTCCTAAAGGAACGAACCTTCTAATATGCAATGTAAAAATATTTTTCAAAATCTATGATTGCATATTAAGATGGATTCTTTATTAATATTTTAGATCTGGGTTGATTTTTGAAATAATTCCATCTTTTTTCAAAAAAAGATACCTAAAAAGATACTCAAATCTTTGCTTTCATTATAAAATTAAAGGGCCCCTCACTGAAATTTTTTCAGTTTAGCCCGATTTTTTACTATTCCCTTCGAGTTGAAAGGAGTGAAAAATTTGTTGCTTTATTTCTTATATATGTTGCATATCGGCGAGAGATTTGTCTTAAGGGTTTGGCTAAAGGCCCGGCAAGCTTAGTTAGAGCTTGGGTTCGATTCCTAAGGGGACGAACCTCTCTGATATGCAATGTAAAAATATTTTCTCTAAAATCTATGATTGGTCCTTAAAGATAAATTCATTTATTAATAAATTATTCAGATTACAATCAAATTTTAATTATTTTTGAGATCTTTTGTTAATTATTTCTTTTTTTTAATGGCCTTTGAGTGTTCGTGTGTGTGTATGTGTGTGGAAGTGTGTGTAAATTAGTGTAGGGATCAGATTATAGCTGGTCAAATTTTGCATTATTTCTTTATTAGTTTATTATTTGTACGTTAATAGGAAGAGATGGTTAATATAAAAAACTAAAAGCAATACAATCGCTTTCTGTTAAATAAAACTATCCCCCCCCCCCCTTCTCGTATTTTTTTCGTTAACATTTTTTAAACATTATTAAATTTATTATGATGATTTTATTCAATTGCACTTATTATTACTTTGAGTTTAAAGATTTTTTAATATATTTAATGCAATGAGAATTTTGTGCAATTTTTTACGCAATAAATATGCATATTTTACACTTGGTGTCTGTAGCTTAATTTATCATTTTATCGTTTCATAGGATTCCTTCAAATATATAGTCTTTTTGTCTTCAATTTTAATTTTTTAGTGCATGAAAAATTTATTTGGCTATCTTTTACTCCATATTTTTGCCAATTTCAACGTATACTGCATATTGCTTTCATATTTCAGCATTTTTAACTGCATATTTTATGGCATATTTTGGCAGTTTTTACTGCATAAAAATCCAGTCTCTACTTACAAGTCTATCTTTTACATGAACCGAAGTTTTAGATTTCTTTTCTTTTGGTGGTTGGATGAAAAGTGATAGAATTTTATTCTTTCACATTTATATATTTGATGAAATTATAAACTACACAAAAGACTATATCCTGGGCGATATTTAGGCATAAAAGTCTGAGTTATAAAAAATTTAAGCAAAAAGTAAATATTCATTTTTTTTCGCCTAACCCTTCACAGGCAAAAAAGTGAGCAATCTGAACCCGATATGAATTAGCACATTCTCCAAATTGAAAATAAGTCTATATAGGTGGTCATAATTTTATCAAAATCTGTTTTCGATTCGTTTAATTATAATTATTCCCCCCAAAAAGTTCTGAATAAATTGTTTTCGGCTTATGTAATATTAAACAGCCGCAAAAATAACAAAAACTTAAGCGAAAAATGAAATTGAAGGAAAATTAAACCTTTCCAAAACTAAAAACACTTCTTCAAAAATTTTGGCTGTGTAATTTTTAATGTCATTTTTCTTATGGAAGTAATTTTCAGTTTAGGCGATATCAGTGATTGAAATATTTTTTCCATAGTTTATGAATCGAATAATAATTAAATTAATTAAAAGACGAAGTTTTAGAGCCAATCAATCGTTGGATAAGTTTTGATCTATAAAGGTTCTATGGGCAAGAAGGGGTGGCTTATTAATATAATTTTATTTCAGCTCATTAGCTATATTCTACTAATAGAGTAATTTCTTTTTTCTGATTTTTTTTAATTTTTCATCTGAAAGTTTCGAGTAAGCCTAAATTCTGATAAGTACCTATTTCGTGATGAAAATATAAATATAATATTTTTGGCACTCGACTTTCTATGCTTGAGTTATTTATGGATTTTAGAATCCTTTGAGAGCGATACGCAAATATAGGTATATGCGAGGGGTAAACCGCGATTGGAATTAGGTGTACACCGACTTTGGAATTATTTGTGAATTACTTTGGAATTCATTAGATAATCTATTGTCATCTATTGCCTTCTACTTGGAAATGAAAGTGGAAGTGGAAGTAGGTGTACATGATTTTAGGTCGTGGCTCACTCCCTCGGGTATACTATATATATATATATATATATATATATATATATATATATATATATATATATATATATATATATATATATATATATATATATATGTATATGAAAATTATTTTTCCACCGCCGTTCTCTTAACATAAATAAAGCAAAAATAAATTTTTAATTTTTCCCAATTAATCGCCGGTTGTACTGAGTAAAATTGTAATTGCTTCCATCAATGCCATACACGTATCCCATGGAAAAGTGTCTGGCTAGACTACCTCCTGGATAAAACTAATGTTCTAGTATATAACAATAAATATATTTATATACACATTAAATTTTGTGTTAAAATACTCTATTAAATTTTGTATTAATAAATTACATATTATTTGTATGTAGGAATATCTCAATAAAACCATAAAATGACATTACTCGCCCTTGGAGGATCTCCCGGCTTACCCCAAAAATTTTACTACATACTCCACGTTGAAAAACATAGCCGTACAATAAAATAATATTGTATCTATTAAATGATCAATTTAATTAAAATAATACATTTTTTGAGCTATTTTGTATAATTCTTGAATCAAAACCTTCTGTTTAGGCCTTAATTAGCTTACCATAGGACCATAGGTCAAGCAAAATATTTTCCTTATTTTTATTTTTTTTTATTTTAGGAAAAATAATAATAAAAATGAAACGATTTAACAATTCTTAACTAAGCAATCAGAATTTAAAAATGTATATATAATATTTGACAATTATCTTTTTTATAGGGGTGGGTGGGGGAGGGCTGCCCAAGAGAGTAGCGTCACCAATTAATTTCTTCAGTGGGGACTTGAGTTTAAGACACGCGTAAATATATTCAAATTCACCCTTTTATAATTATAATGTGATTTGATTACATACAAAATCACATTAGAAGTGAATAAAAATGGACATGAATCCGAAGGCGAATTGAAATTTGTGAGTTTGAGGTCTTTCGACCTTGGCTCTGAGGCTCATCGCCGGTTTCACCAGCCTAGTTACGGCACTAATCGTTGTTATGTTTAAAAGCTAAAATCACAAAAATTGGATTCTTATGACCAGATATTTAAACTCACATACGAAACCTAATTTTATTTCGTTATCAAATATTTGCCATTATTCTGACACACTCATTGGGCATTCAAAATGAATAATTTTTTTTTCTCAAATCGTTTCAAAGTGACTTCTTTGGGAATAGTAACTTTTTATGCCAAGGTAGGAAAATTTGATAAAAAATATCTCTAATTTTAGCTTTTAAGATTTTTTTTCTAATTTTGTTTTTTCTTAAACAACATAAAATCATTTTTCTAAAACCGATTAATAATTATAACTTCTTTAGAAGTCATATCTTTTTCAGAATATCCCAATTGTATTTAAGAATTCTCAATTGAATAATAGAAAAATCCAAATGTATTTCAGAAAATGTCAATAGTATTTCAGAAAATAAACATAGATATATATAAACAACTTAAACAATTGACATTTTCTGAAATACAATAGAGATTTTCTGAAATTGAATTGGAATTTGTGAAATACAAGTGTGATTTTCTAATATTCAATTGATAATTTTGAAATAGAATGGGGCTTTCTGAAATACACATGGAAAAGGTGAAGTGATTTCAGTTGAAAATCTTCAGTAGGTATATAAAATAAGAATGAATTTTTAAAGTAATATATAATTAGAAAATTAATATGATTTTGCCCTACTTTGCCCCGAGTGATCGGTCTTAGGGAATGACAAGTCTTGTAAATAATGTCATATAACATTGACAAAGTCATTAATAAAAAGAAAAAAAGAGACACAGAGATGGATAAGAATTGTTGATAAAACGACAGACAGAGACGGATGATCGAATGGATAAATAGGTTTTCTGAGGCGCTAAGCGACCACAGCAATCGATGCGCCTGGTTTTCCAAAAAAAAAAAAATGTTTTTTTTTTTTAAGTTATAGGTATAATGTCAAAATAGGTTTATTATTTTTTAGAACATGAGAGAGATAAGAAAGAATGTGATTAAAAAAAATAATTATATTTTAAAAAACTAAAAAACATGCTTCTAAAAAAGTACAAAATAATATTATACTTAATCAAAAAGTGCGGGCGCAGAAAAATGTACACTTTTAATTAATTTCGACAAAGTGCCCCACGCTTTTTGATCAAGTATTACATTATTTTGTACTTTTTTAGAAGCATGTTTTTTAGTTTTTTAAAATATAATATATTTTTTTTTACTTTAAATTGAAAGTTTTTTTTTTGCTGAGGGTAGCAGAATTTTTATATATTGAAGTAGACAATAAAAGAGTGAGAAGACACGTTATAAATAAATAAAATTTATAACTCCAGCAGAAGACACACTCTTTAGTGTCTCCTTCAATATTTTTTTACTTTTTAGTCTTAATTATTTTTTACAGAGAAAAGTTTGCGGAATTTAACAGAATGTAATGTATTTATTTATATTTTTTTATATAATTTCATTTAAATTGAGTTGGTAAACAATTATTTTTATAGAGAAATGTTTGGGGAATTTGACAGAAAAAATGTCACATTGATAGATACATACAGGTGAAGCTAATATAAAGCATGTAAAAAAGAACTGACTGAAAAAAAAATATATATATAAAGCATGTAAAAAAGAACTGACCGTGTGATGCGAGAGATCCAGAGGATGAGAAGCTTAGTCAAGGAACATGATGCAGAACTGGATTGGCGCACTAACTAAAGAGGTAAGAGATAGTTGAAAGACAGAGCCGAGGCCATAGTCATACTCGACAGCCACGGAGGAGACAACTGACCAGAACTGAAGAGGTAACCAGGTAACCGAGGATGGCTAGCTTAGCTAGGTATCCAAGGTGAGAGATGCGCGTATGGCACGCTTGGCGCATGCGCTCTATTCTCTCACACGTACTACTGGCTCGCTTCTTGGTCCATTAATTCATCCCCACCTCCATCCCTCCTGAAAAAACTTCTTAAAAAGTAAAGAGTGGTTCTCACTCTTTTCAATTTAAAATCAATTCATTCAAGTCAAAAAAATATACATATTTCATACAATCAGTTCAATTCTGAGAGATATAAGAACATCATAAATCTATAAATATCAAATTAAGGTTTTGTCTGTACATTGGTCCAAATCACGCCAAATTTTGGTTGCACACGTTTCAAGCAAAGTTATGAACTAAAACACCCTCAACAAAATTCATGTTTGTCTGTCTGTATGTATGTCTGTTTCAGTGGTTTCCGCGAAAAGATGCTCACGATTCACGTAAAAACGGCTGAAGGGATTATTATGAAATTTCATATTTGCATCAGATGTCTTCTAACTTAGCTTTATTTTAGCTATATAACGTTTTGATATTTTGATCCCAAAAGGGGGTTTGGAGAGGGGGGGGGCGCTCGAATGAAAATTATCAAATAACTCCTAAACTATTAACCCTACGGCAAATTTTATTATAGGAGATGTGATTATTATAGGAGATGTGATTTCTGACAACTTTTGTTTAAAAAAATTCCCCAAATAACCACTCAAAAGGGGAGGGTCAAAATATGAAAATTTTTGCTCTTGGGCCAAACTCAACCAAATTTTGTATACATAATCTGTGGGTCACTAGAAGGCTATAAATTCCAAAACTAAACACTCAAAATGGGGGGGTTCGGTGGGGGGTATGAGGGTGGGGTTCGTGGGTTGGGGGGTCCAGGGGGCCCCTGGCTAGCAAGAGGGCAGCCGAAGGCGGGCCTTGCAGCTAGTTTTGAATATAATCATATCAATAAATATATTTATAATAAAATCAGAGGCGCTAGTTAATAGTGAAGGAAATGCATTACCTTTTATTAATTTTTTCGGCAATTCTACGGTAACCGTGGCGCCGCGATCTGACGATGGATTCTTATTGTACATACTCACCAAAATAAGACGAAAATGAAGAATACCATTTTTCGAGATTTCGCTTAGTTTTCGAGATATCGAGTTTAAAAATAGATATAATAATAAAACTTGAGCAAGATGCGAGGTAGGTCATAAAAAAGAAATAAAACAAAATTGAGTTTTGAATTCGATATATTTCGGAGGTGAGTCCATCATCAGGACTCGAGTGAAAACTCAGTTTTGTGAACTTTTTTTGTGAAACCTACCTCGCACCTTGCTCAAGTTTTATTATTATATTAAAATGTTTCACCTAGAACCAACACCTAACTCCTTAAAAGCTATTAAAAAATAGAGTTTTTTTTATTTATTTTTCAGTTGTTTTTTATAGAAACCATGGAAACCGTAGTATCACGGGTTCAGTGTGGCGCTGCTGTCTGACGACGGATTAGCAACGCAGTTTGGTTCAAATCAAAAAATATAATATTAATTAAAAAATAATTAGTAAATCCTCAAAAAAATTGAATATGTAAAAGTCGTTGCCGGTTCGGTTAAAATATATTCAGTTAGGCTCAGTTCGGCTCATATATCTTAACCGAACCTATCAAAGTTTGTTCGGGAACCCATTTTCTTTATCTAATCGAACCGAGATGATGAATAGAACTGAACCTATGAAAAGTTCTAAAAGTGAAAATTGCTAACGCCCACTGGCGCTCACTTGAGACAATTTGAGACATCACGTTCCATACAGTCAATTTCAGTTCAAATTTGTAGTTTAAAATTTTATTTTTCCGACTTATTTTGACTAGTTCTAAAAGAATCCATCTTCAGATAGTGGCGCCACACGAAACCCGTGATACTACGGTTTCAGTGGTTTCTATAAAAAACAATTGAAAATAAAAAAAAAACAGTATTTTTTAAACTCGATATCTCGAAAACTAAGCGAAATCTAAAAAAAGGTATTCTTCATTTTCGTATTATTTTGGTGAGTACTATAAGAATCCATCGCCAGATCGCGGCGCCACGGTTACCGTAGAATCCCCAATTTTTGGTGATTTGCTGTCATTTTTGGACGCTTTGGAGACATTTATTTTACTGATGAAGACTTTGTGAACTTCAATATGAAAAACCTTGATTGTATACATATTTTGAGAGTACCATGCTAAAAGTAACAGCCTCTTGCTTCGCTCTTTTTAATTAATGTGAGTTAAGAAAATTAAGTTTGAAAAGAAATTGTAAACTCAATTACTTATCTCTATGTTTGTAATCAAATTTTATTTTGTTTTGTTTTTTCCGAAAGTAAACAAAATATAAAAAATGATTCCTTATGCTGATGAGTTAAATGATATAAATGATTAAAAATGACTAAAAGGATATGTTTCCTTGGTATCTAATCAATCACCTTTAAATAGATAAATCCATTTTATAATAATTATATGTAATTTAAGTATTTGTTTTTTCTCATATTTTTAGTTTATGTTTCCTATTACAATATACGATAATTTTTGTTACTGTCGTAGTTGTTAGTAAGTGTCACTTGCATTTATTAAATAATTTTGGTTTTATTATTTTATATGTAATTGTATTTTCAGTATTTTTCATTTATGAAATGAAAACTCTCTTTGGGTGGGACAATTCTTCATCTCAAGAATGCCACCATTTGGACTTCAATTATGGATATGCATCTCATAATGGTAAAAATATAATTTTATTAAGCTTTAATTCAATTAGAGATTGGAGAAGAAAATGAAAACTTTTCCGAGATTCTGTACTTAGGTTAAATATATTTTTAAAATAAATAATTTTAAAATCTTTTTGTGTATTTAAAGTAGAGAAATACAGTAGTTCTATAGATAGAGTTGTTCGAAAATTCTGATAATAATTTTATTTTCTCAAATTAAGATCGTTTGGGGTGGTTTATTCGATAATCTCAAATATGGCATGGTTGGGAAACTTATCTTACCTATTGTTGAAATCTGATTCTTTTTCTTTTTCTTCTGTAGCCAATCGGAGAAAATCAGAGGCGCTAATTAACGGTGAAGAAAATATATTGTTCTTATGGGAGAATATAAATTGTTTCCCCGACTAGTTACTGCCAGCAGGGGGGGTGAATTTGCTATTCCATTACATGTAATTATTAATTCTAGATAACTCAAAGAGATGTCCCTCTTACAAAATAACAAAAAGACTATAAAGTTTTTAATGAAAAATTAACTGAATTTGAATCAAAGCGTTGTAAGCTATTTCGAAAATTTAGCTGAAGATTGCCAAAACGACCTTAATGAAAACTATTAATGAAAATATTACTTAATTTGATTCCGAACATAATAAAGCTAATTATAAAATTTGGTGGAAAAGTTATCAAAATGGCCTTAAGGATTTTCAATGAAAAAATCCCTTAATTTGATTTAAATTGTTGTAATAAAGCTAATTCTAAAATTTGGTTGAAAATTTCAAAACGATTTTAAGGACTTTTAGTGAAAAAGTCACTTGATTTGATTCAAAAAGTTGTAAGAAAGCTAATTTTTAAAATTTCGAGGAATTTGGTTGAAGTTTGGCTAAAAACGAGATCAGGATTTTTTAAGAAAAAGGCTTAAATTCTAAGCCCTGAATTGTTGATGATAATTAATTTAGGATGAGAAATTGTTAAATGAATTCATAGAATCTTATAGAATTTCTATCGAAGTTGCCTCTGAGAAAATCGAGCATGAACTGATTCTCCCGGCATGTACTCTCTCCTTATATCGCAGCTGAAGAGGGGATAGTAAGATGGGGAGGGAGATTTTCAATATTTAAAAATAAGCTGACGAGTTCTGATGTGGCCATCCACTTGACTTTAGAATACGACCTGGCCCCTCACTTATATTTAATATTTAATAAAATTATTTATAATCATGTAGGGGGTGGTTAGTTTTTGCATAGTCTCCTGGGGTCCCACTGATTATGTATACAAAATTTGGTTGAGTTTGGTCAAATGGCCAAGATTTTAATTTTTTGACCCTGCACCCTCCCCATTTTGGGAGGTTAGTTTTTGCATTTTTAGTCTTCTGGGGTCCCACTGATTATGTAGGTATACAAAATTTAGTTGAGTTTGCTCAAACGGCCTAGATTTTTAATTTTTGACACTACACCACCCGCCCACCCCCCATTTTGGGCGGCTAGTTTTTACATTTTTAGACTTCTGGGGGTCCAGTGATTATGTATACAAAATTTGGTGTAGTTTGCTCAAACGGCCTAGATTTTTAATGTTTAACCCCCTTCCACCCCCCTTAATTTTGGGTTGATATGTACTAAAATCTAATCAGCTCTAAATCTCAATGCAACCAAATTAAAAAAAGAATTTCGAAATTTGAAACTCTTCAAAATTCGAAACACTCAACGATCTTTATTTAAATTATATGGCATGGGTATAGTGTTTAAATTTAGAATCCCTCTATCGCGAAATTTTACAAATTAAGATAACAATCTTTGAGTAAAATATTTTACGCGATTACATATGTCAGAGAGGTTTGCATCCTGCAGGTGAGCCAGATGGCCCGGATTGCTGTTACTGGCACTCGGGTTCGATTCCGAGGAGGTGAAAAACAACCCCTCTGACATATAATTAAAAATATTCCATTCCATCGGATTTAATAGATGACACCATCTTATGATTTTCTAGTAAATTTGAATTTATTACCATCGGCAAATTAATATCTTTCAGAATATTCGTAATTAAAAGACTGATGTTGAAGATCAAACTTTCGAAACTATAGCCTCTAACAAATAAATGATAAATATATATTGACTTTGAGATGTGGACGCTACGAAGAATGCTTCGGATCTCCTGGACTGAACATATGTCTAACGACTAGGTTTTACTGAGAGAGAACTCATAAGTATTAGGAAACAATGAAAAACATCTTATCTGGGCCACATACTTAGGGACGACACATATTCCATTCCAAAACTCACTATCCAGGAAAAGTTTGAAAGGAGGCTCGGTCCTGGACGTAAACAGTATTTCTGGATACGCAATATAAGAGATTGATTGGTGCGGGGTACCGGATGCGGAATCTATATTTCGTCAGGCTAAAGACAACACTTTTTTTATTTAGATGGGGAGAATCTTCCAAAGACGTAGTGAGGAATTTTTACCCCTTAAACCTAACCCATCCTTTCAGCCTTGTTCCTTCCCATGGAACCACAATTAAGCATTTTTTCGTGGGAAGAGGCCCTCCAGCTTATAGCTCTTCCTCGTTGGTCCGCTGCAGTTTTTTAATGATGATAAGACACACACTCTTGTGATACAATAATTGATAAGGGTCCCCTAAGTGCAGAGTACGCACATTGGACATCAAGAAGAAGAAGAGATATTGACTTATATTTAAGTATATATTTATTCGCATCAAGCAGAGGATTACCTCATTGATTTCCGAACAACGAAGTAAGTTTCCCATCTAAATAGCATGGGATATTTGCATTAACGATCAATTTTTTTATTCCAGCCAGAGTAGTGGTTCAAAAAATTTGAAACTCTGTAGACTTTATCCTTTTAATAGTAGCTATCGCTCAGAATTTAAACAAATTTTTTCTATTATAATTTTGGAGTTATAGCTAGATAAAATACTTCTATCTATATCTTAGTGTTAGTAAGTTATACGTAGATTCTAAAATTATAATAGCTAAAAATCTGTAAATATTCTCAAGGATAGCTATTATTGAAACATTAAAGTCTATAGAGTTTAAAATTTTGTTAATAATTACTTTGGCCGGAATAAAATAAATAAAAAATTACTAAAATTTCAACTCTTAATTAAGCTTTATTTCTTTAAGAATTTTTGGTTATAAAAGTCAAGCCAGCAACATATATAATTTATGAGATGTTTGTCGTTGTTTTTGAGACATTAATCAGTCGATAATTGGCTCAAAGGAATTCTCACTGAATTCTCAAAATGCTCAGAATATATTTTGGATCTTGCTTCGTTGTTTGTATGCTTTATACTTGAAAACAATTGCTTGAATAAATACAATTATTTTAGAATCATTATTTATCAATATCTCTCATATCTAAATAACGTGTTAAATTCAAAAAAATCATTGCTCATAAGAGTTGGACAAGCCTACTCTATAGACCAGGGGTGTCCAATCTTTTGGCATCCTTGGGCCATATTTGAAGAAATAAAATTGTTCGGCCCGCACATAAAATATACTGATTCTAACGATAGTTTTTAAGCAAAAAACAGTAAATATTGTACAATAATGATATCCGCTTTGACGAATTTCATAGAATGACTGACGTCATATGTGGAAGTCATACTACATTTAAAAGTAAATAATAGACAAGAAAATAACAATAAACAAGCGTTCGTATTGTTTAATTATTATTATTAATAATAATAGACAGAAAAAACAAGATATTATAATCAACTAAAAGAAGGATTGTCTATGTATGAATGTATATCTTTGAAAACAAATGAAAAATTATGAAGTGTTTAAATTGACAATATGCTAAAACTAATACGACATTTACTACTGATGATGGTCTATCAGTGGTGGGCGAAACTGTATGTTGATGTAAAAATAATAAATAAATAATATTAATTTACAAAATTAGCAAACCCCGAAATTTCAAGAATTAAATCTACTGAAGAAGACAATAAAATAGTGTGTCTTCTGCTGGAATTATAAATTTTTAATTTATTTATAACGAGACTATAGTTTTGAGAGCTTTACCCTCTTCGTCAGTCTATTACAATTAATTCCTGTGAATCAATTGTAATAGACTAATGAAAGAGGGTAAAGCTCTCGAAACTATAGTTATTAATTAAAAATTTATAATTTCAGCAGAAGACACATCTTTTATTGTCTCCTTCAATTTATAAAAATTCTGCTTCTCTCGGCAAAAAGAATTTAATTAAATCTACAGTCACTTAAATCCAGAACTTATCTGAAAGGATAAATTAAACAAAACTACTTACAACTCTTCTAAGTAATAATAGAGAGAATAATCATGCACAAGCACGTGCATTGTATGATGATGTTAATTCGATTATGTTGTATCCCTGTATTGTCGAAACGAAGATTAAAAACTTAGTGTACTATGAATTTAAATTGGAAAACAAACAAATAAATTGGGTATTTTTAAAGACTCTTTATATGTGTAGATACATTAATGGCATTTTGGGACTTTTTTAATTAAATTATTTAAAAAAATTTTAAGTTTTTCATGTTTACGATTTTGTGTCGGATCGCCTTGATATTAGCGCTGGGCCACATGCGGCCCGTGGGCCGCGGTTTGGACACACTGGGTCTAGCCTCTAGATAGTTTAAGTTTCAAATTCCAAAGCTCTGCGACTTACCCTATACGAGATATGAACGATTAAAATAAAAATGTTTTTTCTATAAGCTCGAAAATTAATGAATAATGAGCGCCCCTGGTGATGCAACCTGAAGACACAGAGAGTTCAATTCGAATGCATACCCTAGAGAATGCAGGCGACGCTGTGTCTTTCTAATCAGTCTGGATGGCTCAATTATTCCAACATTTTCGAGAGCTTGAACAAAAATTCAAAACACCAATAATCATTTAATATATAGTATACTAGCTGCAAGGCCCGCCTTCGGCGGCCCTCTTGCTAGCCAGGGGACACACCCCCTGGACCACCAGCCCACGAACCCCACTCTCACACTCCACTCCCACCCACCACACCCCCCGAAATCCACCCAGCACCCCTACACCATGCACCCGTGCCCCCCCCCCACATCACCACCTCAACACTCCATCCCACACCCACCCACCTCGGACCCCCAACCCACGAACCCCACCCTCACACCCCACTCCCACCCACCACACCCCACGAAACCCACCACGCACCATGCACCCTTGTCAAACACCCGCCCCCACACCACCACCCCAACACTCCATCCTGCACCCCACCCACCTCGGACCCCCACTACGTCACTGGACCCTCACCTGAACCCCCCACTCCACCAACCCTGCACTCCCTCGTGCCCTCCACTCCCGCTTAGCCCCCTGGACCCCCCGCTCTACCCCCAGCACCACCTTACTCCAGCCTTCTAGTGACCCACAGATTATGTATACAGATTGAGTTTGGTCCAAAAGCAAGAATTTTCATTTTTTGACCCTCATCCCCATTTTGGGTGCTTAGTTTTTGCATTTCTAGCTCTCTAGAGGCCCACAGATTATGTATACAAAATTTGGTTGAGTTTGCTCCAAGGGCAAGAATTTACATATTTTTCACCCTCCCCCTTTTTGGGTGGTTTTTTGGGAAATTTTTTTAAACAAAAGTTGTCAGAAATCACATCCCTACAACTTTGCTCATTATAAAATTTGCCGTAGAGTTAATAGTTTAGGAGTTATTTGATAATTTTCATTCGTGCGCCCCTCAAACCCCCTTTTGGGGTCAAAATATCAAAACGTTATATAGCTAAAAACGTAAGTTAGAAGACATCTGATATAAATATGAAATTTCATAATAATCCCTTCAGCCGTTTTGACGTGAATCGTGAGCAACTTTTCGCGGAAACCACTGAAACAGACAGACATACAGACAGACAGACCGGAATGTCCTTGGGGGTGTTTTCGTTCATAACTTTGCTTGAAACGTGTGCAACCAAAATTTGGCGTGATTTGGAGCAATCTACAGACAAAACCTTAATTTTATATATATACCCTAGTGTTGATCGTGTTTAAATTTGTTGCTTAAGACCCTATATAATAGGCTGTTCAACTCGCGGTCCAACGCTGTAATGAATGCGACCTGACACAAAATCGTAAACTTCCTTAAAACATTGATATTCTTATGTTAATATTATATATTTTGTCTTTGAAAATATAAATTGGGTTTGGGGGATTCCGGGCTAGAATTCTAGGCATATGATGCTAAAGTCAAATGGATAGCCACATAAGTTTATTTTATTTAATTATTTTATTTTAATTTATTTTATTTTGTGAAGTAGTACGAGAATAAATTTTAGTTTCAATGAGTATAGATCAAGAAGTATGAATCAGCTACTTTAAACGGTTGTTCTAATATAAACTTAATCCTGAAAAAAATCAAAGTTGTATTGGAATGAAATCGTAGGGAGTTGGACAAAGAATCAAATTAAAAGTTTCGTAAATTTATTTATTCTTCATTACACAACTCAGCCGCTGAAGAAGTCAAAAATAAATTTACGAACGTTCGGCATATTAAATGATAAAACTCTAGTTTTTAATTTGATTTTTTATCCATCTGCCACACGATTTCATTCCAATACAATTTTAATTATGGATACGATTAGAGAAATATTAAAGTTGTATTTAATTTAATTCGACCTATCTAACTTGCCCGCAGTTCAAATAACTTTTTGATCAACTCATTGAAACTTTAATTTATTTGTTGAAATAAAAAATAATAATTGAGTTGTTTTGTATGAAAATATTTTTCTCTAAATTCAAAGTTAAATTCTCATCGAAAGAGAAATATTATTTTAAAATAGAATAAAATAATAATAATTAATAGGGATTGTGGTGTTGGTGCAAGGTGAAACATCTTTAATAAAGATAAAAGTAAATGAATATTATGTGAAATATTCATTTACTATGGGTTAAGATTTTCTAGTCACTTGTTTCACATTAAGATTATAGAAATAAAATAATATATATATTTCGGGCTCTAAGATGATTTTCAGGAAAGTACAGAATTATAACGAAGATCAGCTTACAGCTCGAAATATATATATTATTTTATTTTTTTAATCTTAATGTGAAACAAGTGACCTAGTAATCTTAACTCATAGTAAATGAATATTTCATTTAATATTCATTTACTTTTATCTTTATAAAATAATATTTTATTTTTTTATTTTAATCAATAATAAGATATTGTTAAAAACGCAGTTAGACAGGAGTTGACTTGTTAAGGAAAATGAATGAAATATGGTCAAAGGACGCTCCTAGGACAATCCGTTCTATTATCAATCTACATTAATACTAACACATACAATACAGAGGCTTGGAATTCTATCATAATCTAATCAAAAGAAATCAAAAATAAGCTGACGTGTTCTGATGTGGCCATACACTTGACTTTACCATACAACCTGGCCCCTCACTTATCTAAATATTATATAAAATTAAGGTTTTGTCTGTACATTGCTCCAAATCACGCCAAATTTTGGTTGCACACGTTTCAAGCAAAGTTATGAACGAAAACACCCACAACAAAATTCCTGTCTGTCTGGATGTCTGTCTGTATGTCTGTTTCAGTGGTTTCCGAAAAGTTGCTTATGATTCACGTAAAAACGGCTGAAGGGATTATTATGAAATTTCATTGAAGGAGACAATAAAGAGTGTGTCTTCTGCTGGAATTATAAATTTTATTTATTTATAACGATTATAATTCCAGCAGAAGACACACTCTTTTATTGTCTCCTTCAATATATAAAAATTCTGCTAGTCTCGGCAAAAACTTTCAATTTAATGAAATTTCATATTTACATCAGATGTCTTCTAACTTACGTTTTTAGCTATATAACGTTTTGTTATTTTGACCCCAGACCTAATGAAAATTATCAAATAACTCCTAAACTATTAACCCTACGGCATATTTTATAATAAACAAAGTTGTAGGGGATGTGATTTCTGACAACTTTTGTTTAAAAAAATTTCCACAAAAAACCGCCCAAAAAGGGGGGGGGGAGGTGAAAATATGTAAATTCTTGCCCTTGGAGCAAACTCAACCAAATTTTGTATACATAATCTCTGGGCCTCTAGAGAGCTAGAAAAGCGAAAACTAACCACCCAAAATGGGTGGGAGGAGGGTCAAAAAATGAAAATTCTTTCTCTTGTGCCAAACTCAACCAAATTTTGTATACATAATCTGTGGGTCACTAGAAGTCTAGAAATGCAAAAACTGGGTGCGGAGGGTGGGTGCAGGGGTTGAATGGGGGTGGGGTGAGGAGTGAGGCGGAGTAGGGTGGGGGTGCAGGGGGTGGTGCGGGGTGGAGTCCAGGGGCATAGCGGGGTGGGGTCCAGGGGTCTAGGCGAGGGGGTGGTGCGCAGGGTTGGAGGGCACGGGGTGGGGTCCGGGATGGATGGGGTGCGAAGTCCGAGGTGGGTGGGGTGCGGGCGGGTGCATGGTGCGGGGTGGGGCTGGGAGTGAGGGGGGTTAGTGGGTTAGGGTGCGGAATGTAGTGTTGGGGGTGGTGTGTGGGGGCGCGGGTTGGGCATGGTGCGGGGGGTGGGGGTGCTGAGGGTGTTTCGGGGGGTGTGGTGGGTGGGAGTGGGGGGGGGTGGGGTTCAAAGGCTGGGGGTCCAGGGGGCGTGCCTTGCAGCTAGTATTTAATATTTAATAAAATTATTTATAATCATGTAGGGGGGGTTAGTTCTTGCATTTTTAGACTTCTGGGGGCCCACTGATTATGGATACAAAATTTGGTTGAGTTTGGTACAAGAGCCTATATTTTTAATTTTTAACCCCCCCCCTCCACCCCCCTTAATTTTGGGTCGATATGCACCAAAATCTAATCAGCTCTTAATCCCAATGGACCAAAACTACTTGTGAAATTTGGTTTCGATATTCACACTAGTTTTTGAGCTAGCTCGTCCACAAAAATTTGATAACGCACAGACTAACGGACAACCGGACAACCAGACAACCGGACGGACGGATAGACTAACAGACAATTTGACAAAACAATTATTATCTCGAAAAATATAATTTTTTCGATCTTCACTTATTAGAGCTTTTTTGTAGAGCGAAATGGCATGGTTTCGCTCAATTTTTTTAATCAAAATACTTCATACCGTTTTTGAGATATTTCGAAAAAATGAAGGAAAAAAAACACTTTTTTCATGCACGATTACAATACTTGACCATACCCTGTATGATAAAGAAAAATTGTTTCTCAATACATACATATTAAGAATTAAGTAGATTTTTAATAGAAAATTTATATGAATAAAACTAAATCAAAAATGAAAATTAGAATGAAAAATAGAGTACAATGTTTTTATTAATTTAAAAACATCAACAGTTAAGCATCAATAGATTGATTGATTTATTGTATATATTTATTTATTTATATAATGTACATTCATATTTCGAAAAAGGGAATAAATCTATCCCTACATGTAAATCTCAATGTTTAATGAAGTTTATGATTTTATGTTGGGCCACACTCATTGCAGTGCTGGGCCGCATGCGGGACACGTGTTGGACAGCCTTGTTATAATTAATTATAATTTTCTATAGGCAAACAGCTTAGGGCTCTGCAGCTACCTGGAAGGTACAAGTGTCTACCCATCAAATACACGAGGGATATCTGACTCTCTGTGTGCATTCATACTTTTAGGAAAGATTTTTAATTAACACTTTCATTTGAAAGCCTAAACTACAGAAAATAAGGCCTAGAACGCTAGAATGTGTGAGAATGTTAGAAAGCTGTGTGGTAGAGCTATTTATTTCTTTATTTTTTATTAGAAATTATTTTATTTTAAGTAAAGTTAAATTTTCAAAAACTATATTATACAAATCAGATTAAAAGAATTCTTAGATGTTTTACAGAATTTTCGTATGCCTGTAAGCTAGAAGATGATTTGAGGGCCAGGCCATGCTCCTTTCTGGGTCCCTGATATATATGGTTATAATACCACACCCAAGACATAATCAACTTTATTTCTTGGAAATCGTGAAATAATCTAATATCTCAGCTTTCTTTTTTAAAACTTGATTATAATTATATTTTTGGTAAACTTCACCTAGGGTGATAGTCTAAGTATAGTAATTGAACTCCTATCATATTTCATTCATGGTTTCAGGTCCGCCAACCTGGTCTCGCTATGACCCTCAGGGTCGCCGTCAATCACCTATAAATATTACTTTGGGTCATATTAAATTAATGTGTTTGGATGAACCAGTTACTTGGTGTCGCTATTCGAGTATTCCTCAATCTATGACCCTTCATAATACAGGACACACACGTGAGCAATTCTTTTATTCGCAACTTTTTTTATTTCCTTTTAGAACTCAATTTTGCATTAATTCTTCAGAAAAAAAAGATCGAACATTGTGTCGATGATCAATCAGTATCAATTAATATTAATTTAATGTTATAAATCTTATTATATTAAACGAGCAAAGTTTATATATATATATATATATATATATATATATATAATATATATATATATATATATATATCTGGTCGGGTTCTCAAAATCGGTTCTAACGATTTGGATGAGATTCACGGGTTAGGAGGGTTTTGTGTTGGACATTCGATCTATCACGGTCTCATCTTCGGCTAAGTTGTTTTTGATGGGTTTTTTGTTAATTGAAACAATTATTCACAGGTGGTTGTCTCGATAAAAATGTTTATTTACATTTTATTCAATTTCCTTTTATTAAATAATTGGTTTTTTAATTTTATATCCCACAATAATATTATTATTATATATATTAAAAGTTTGAAAATTTAATTGATTGGAGATCAAGGGAGAAGGAATGAAAATATGGAATTGGAATAATTATCGGAATAGAGGTTCTTTTATTTAATTAGTTTTTTCCTCTTATTAAAAACAAGGACTAAAAAGATGATCAAGGACAGTCGATGGTGGAGAAGTAATCTCCGGAGTTGAAACTCAAATACAATGTATACATTAATTCATGTAAAATAATTGGTTTAATAAAATTAAAAAAAAAAATAATAATTATTTAAAAATCGAATTTTAAATCCCACAAGCTATTTTTCTGTATTAGAATTTGGCAATTTAATTGATGAACTCAAAAATTGTTATTTAATTAAAAAAAATTATTATACGGTATTTATTTATATACCTATACATGTATACATATATACACATAATCTGTGGGCCACTATAAGACTTGAAATGCAAAAACTGGGTGAGGGAGCGGGGTGGAGGTGACGGTGGGAGAGATGAGGGGGTGCAGTGGTGGAGGGAGGGGTACGGGGGGCGAGGGAAGTGTTTCGGGGGTGGGGCGGAATTGGGATGAGGTGGGGGTTTGGAGGGCGAGGGGATTAATATATAGCTTTTAACTGAAGCAAAAAGTTACCGAGCATGGCTGGCTGGCCAGGTACTAAATATTAATTTACGTTAGTGTGGTAGTTTTGAAGGCCTTCAGTTTAATATAAGTAAAACTACGGAAATGGTTATACTATGAGGCAAATAGACCGATGAAGTAGCCAGCCCCTGCATCGCATAAAAGCCGTGCAGATATTGCCTCCTCAATTAATTTAGACTTATGCAAACTTAAAAACTGGGGATCCCAAAACTTAGTTAACTTCAATGAAGTGAAAACTCAGTGTTGCCTTATTTCTAGGCGCGTCGATAGAAACCTCCGAGACATATCATTCGATTCAAACTAACTAGAATTTAGCGATAAAATTTCAATGCTAGGCGTCACACTAGGGTCTGACCTTTCTTGGAATGACCATATCTCAACCACTGCTAAAGCTGCAGCGTGCAAGCTTGGTCTCCTATTTAGACCTAGACGCTATTATACTCCCTGTCAACTTCTTACACTGTGTAATGCTCAAATTCGCCCTTGTCTCGAATATGGCTCTCATCTGTGGAGAAGGGCCTCCAAGCATTCTCTTGCCACACTGGAAGCAATTCAGAAGCGAGCAATTAAACTAATAGGAGACCCGGCCCTAACTAACTCACTCGACTCCCTGGCTCACCAAAGAAACGTTTCTACCCTTTCCCTGACTACAGATACTATCAATGTGTTCAGTCGAGATGAAATCAATTATTCCCCCTAAAGGCCTCTTTACGAGAAACACGCGGTTTTCCAACGCTCAGCACCAAATTGTCAAATTGGACAAAAATCGAACAAGCGCTTTGGCCAACTCTTTTATTCCTATGACCTCCAGAGACTGGAACTCGCTCCCAGCCACCATCTTCCCCTCGACTTATAACCTTCAGCTGTTTGAGACCCGTGCCCAGCCGCATAAAAACCCATCTTCATCTTCTTTTCACGATGCAGGGGCCAACCCAGGCCTTTAGGGATGCACCTTTTTGTGTAACTCCTTCTCTCATCATTTTAATTAAAAAAAAGTAGAGAACTATGACAAAACAGATTCTCTTATTAAGTAAATGACTAGTTTTGCAATTACATCCCTGGGGGCAACATGCTTTGTTATTTTCGCCATAGACGCGAGTCGTGGTGAAAAATTTGGACTTTTTATTTGTGTAAATCTAATATTTGGGATTTTTCTTGAAACAAAAATGAGTCCCACTTATCACTTTTGATGATTATTATATAAATAAATATAAGATTGGAGTAATTTTTGGAGACGGACTGATAAGTGAATTAAGTGGATATTGATGAGGCAGTCCAAAAAAGAAGAAGATAATTTACACTATCTTTTTATTCATAAATTTTATGAATAAAAAGATAGTGTAAATTATCTTCTTCTTTTTTTGGACTGCCTCTATCAATATCCACTTAATAAATAAATATATTGAAGGAGACAATAAAAGAGTGTGTCTTCTGCTGGAATTATAAATTTTATTTATTTATAACGAGACTATAGTTTCGAGGGGCTTTGCCCTCTTCATCAGTCTATTACAATGGATTCACAGGAATTGTAATAGACTGATGAAGAAGGCAAAGCCCTCGAAACTATAGTCTCGATTATAAATAAATAAAATTTATAATTCCTGCAGAAGACACACTCTTTATTGTCTCCTTCAATATATAAAAATTCTGCTACTCTCGGCAAAAACTTTCAATTTAAATAAATATATTTTTTTATTATTCTCCGATTATTATAGTAATCTGCCCTTAAAGGCAATAGGCATTTTTTTTTAAATTTTTTTCTTTGTTGTTTTAAAGAAAAAAACATTTAAGAAACATTTCTAAATTTGCATCATACTGAGAGAATCTACCGCACGGCTCTGTATATAGAAACAAAAATACTAGTTTCATGGGAACGCCTGTTGCTCGTAGGGTATGCAACCTGGAATGAAGCTATGCTTCGAATTTGCGTATCTTGTTACAACGCGGCGCTTGAAAATATTTTCGCAGCTAGCAGCATTTTAACATAAATTCTATTGAAACAAGATGAAAACGTTTTTTAAAAGTTCTTTTTTTTGCAAAATTTGAATTAAAAAAGAAAAATTTCATAGCAAATATTTGCGTTTTAAAAAACCGACTTCAAAAAAATTAAATGCAACAAATAAAATAATAAGAACTCAAAAATCAAATAAAATGCACTAAAACATATAAAATAATTATCTAATTTAGTTAACTAAACGACGAAATATTAACATGAAATCACTTTTTGAAGTCGGTGCCAAAAATATACATTTTATGAACCGAACTCGACCGATCTTACTTGGTACGTTTGGCGGGTACGCTCGCTTATATACGTAGTTTGTTTAGCACCGACTTCAAAAAGTGATTTCATGTTAATAATAGGTGAAGTAAAAAGTTCTGAGCCTTTTTTCTCTTTATTTCGACGATAAAATACACCAAATTAGAATTTTCCGAATTAGATTAAATATGCGCCGTTTTGTTCGATAACTTTTGTACTCTTTGAAGGCAATCTCATAATTCCGGGGTTGAAGAAGTCCTCGTCCCTATTGATAAAAAACTTGACCAGCTCATTTTCTCATGCATATATTAAGGCCAGTTTTGTACCATCAAGAAAATTTTGCGAACGCTTGAAAAGGTAATAATCGCTTGGTGTCTGGGGGGCTATATGGTGGGTTCAATATAACCTCCCTCCAAGCTCTCGGATCCTCTGGCGCGTCGTTAACGATGTGTGCGGCCTGGCGTCCACTTGAAGGAACTCAACACCCTTCCTATTGGCCAATTCTGGCCGCTTCTCTTCGATCGCCTGCTTCAATCTGGTCAGTTGACAGTATTGGTCCGAATTGAGTGATTGGCTCGATGGGAGCACCTCATAGTGGGTGATTACCTTCCAATCCCACCAAACACACAGCAAAACCATCTTGGCCGTTAATCCGGGCTTGGCGATCGTTTGGGCCGGCTCACCGCACTTGGACCACGATCTTTTTTGCCTGTTGTTCTCGTATGTGACCCATTTTTCATCGCCAGTCACCATCCCCATCGCCATCGCCATCGATTCAGCAAAAAATCGCAGGCATCAATTCTGTCCAAAAGTTTATTTTGTGTCAATTCGTGTGGCATTCATACATCGAGCTTGTTCTTGAGACCAGCCTCATGCAAATGGTTCCAAATGTTTTTTAGCTAATCTTCAGTTCCTGGGCAATGGAATAAGGGCTCGCGTGCCGGTCCGAATCGACAATTTCCATGATTTTATCGACATTTTCGAGGATTGGCCTACCAGAGAGTGTCTCATCTTCGACGTCCATATTACCAAAACGGAATCGTTGGAACCACCACTTTGCTGTTGCATTCGATACTGTATTGGGTCCATAAACAGCACAAATTTTTTTGGCAGCCTGGTCCGCTTTTTGCCCTAGGTCGTAGTGGTACTGAAGAATGTATCGAATTTTCTCTTTTTTTACCTCATTTTGGAACGCTCTAACACACAACTGGCTTCACCAAACACAAAACTGACAAATAACTATGTTTAAAGCATTATGTCATCTTTAAATCGCAAAAAAGAATGACCAGATACGACGTATACATCGTAAGATATGGCTTATATTAAAGCAATCTAACGGAAAAGGCTCAGAACTTTTTACTTCACCCATTATTTCTAATTTAACTAAATTAGATAATTATTTTATACCTTTTTGTGCATTTTATTCAATTTTTGAGTTCTTATTCTTTTTATTTGTTGCATTTAATTTTTTTGAAGTCGGTTTTATTTTTTTTTTATAAAAATTATTTTTATTTTTCTCTTTTTAGTGATGTTATTGATAGTGACTTAATATTGTAAGAGTTCGTGGCTGTGATGAAACTGTACTAGATGAAGGAGGAGGTATCAGCCAAAGATGGAATCACTGGGTTCAATAAAACACCTTTAATGAGACGTTTCGGCCTGAATTTTATTTGGCCAACTTGAGTCAATTAGGAGTTTTACACAAAATGCGGTACACATATGTGATCGAACCAAGCCTTGTCAAAATTAAATTTTTTTTTTTTTTTAGCTTCATACGAATTTATAACGTGCCTTCATTCTGAAACTTTTGGGTCCAGTCACGTTATAAATTCGTATGAAGCTAAAAGAAATTTTTATTTTTGACAAGGCTTGGTTCGATCACTTATGTGTACCGCATTTTGTGTATAACTCTAATTGACTGAAGATGGCCAAATAAAATTCAGGCCGAAACGTCTCATTAAAGGTGTTTTATTGAACCCAGTGATTCCATCTTTGGCTGATACCTCCTGCTTCATCTAGTACGATAGTGACTTAATATAATACCTTGCATGCGTCTCGTAAGAGAAATCCAATTCATAAATATAGAAATTCTCTCGAAACGTTTGCGGGTAGTAAATGGATGTTTTAAGATTTTTTATATAAGATTTTATTTATTATAATTTAGATTATTTGTTCATAAGAATTGGAGATTTAAGTTATTTCGTAATTGATCATATCTTTCGGAACATGACCAAACTAATATATGACCGCCCTTAAGGTACCCCCTTTCCAATAAAAAAGAATCATCGAAATAGGTACATGTGGCAAAAAGTTTTCGGTGAACATACATAAAATAAATAAATAAATAAATAGTTAGGTATCTTGACTATCTTGGACCTATACTGATCCAAACGCAGAAAGAATAATTAAAATCGGTTCATAAACAAATAAGTTATTCCTGAACAAACATAACAAAAAAGGTCCAATACCAATGAAAAATATGCTGACGTGTTCTGATGTGGCCATCCACTTGACTTTACCATACAACCTGGCCCCTAAAATTATTTATAATCATGTAGGGGGGTTAGCTTGTGCATTTTTAGACTTCTGGGGCTCCACTGATTATGTATGCAAAATTTGGTTGAGTTTGGTAAATGGCCAAGATTTTCATTTTTGCTAAATTTTAGAATTATCTCTAGTAGTTACTGAAAATCGAAATATCTTATAATATACATATATGTCCAATTAGTGAGTTTTCAGCTTTTTTATCTTTTACAACATTCCTACAGAAATTTCTCAATAAATTTGATGCATTTAATTCTGAATATCTTTTGAATTTAGAAGATTTATCTAAAATGAAAATAATTAAGGCGGGCTTCGCAGCTGGTAATATATAAAATGTATCGCTAAAGTTAAGATAAAATTGTGTGGTTCAGTTTGTCTTCAGGCGAAATGGTTCGAGAATGAGACCCCAACTGTTTATGGATGCCCATTGTCAAACGGAAATGTCTTCAGATTTGAAAGAGCAGTGTTTCGATGGGGTCCAAATGACCAGATGGGTAGTGAACACACAATAGGCCATCGGCGATAATGCTCTTGAGGTAAATGACATCTATATCTTAATTAAATAAATAAATATTTATCCATTTAATTATTATTTACTATATACTGATACGCAATGCTCGCTGGCCTACCTGACTAGTGAATTCACTCAAATTTTTGTTGTTTATTCTAGCTTAGAAATTATTGAAACATGAAAAAATCATTTTCAAGCATTATATTTTGTTGAAAAAGATTTTTTGCCGAAATCAGCAATCCTTGATTCATAAAGAGAAATCAATGACATTGTCTCTTTCTTGAAGCAAATAAACATATAACGAATATAAATATGTATGTATAATTGTATATGTAGGTATATTATAATTTATTTTTAGATCCTATAGTTTCCGAAGGTTTGACCTTCATCATTAGCCGATTTAATTATAAATATTTTATGTGTTATGCAGGATGCAGGTCACTTTCAGTGTCAATATTCACAGGACACGAAATTCACAATTATTTTTACTTTACCATACAGGGTATGGTCAAGTATTGTAATCGTGCATGAAAAAAAGGTTTTTCTTTTTACTTCTTTTTTTGAAATATCTCAAAAACGGCTGAAACTATTTTGAATTAAAAAAATTGAGCGAAACCATGGCATTTCGGTCTACAAAAAGGCTCTCATAAGTGAACATCGAAAAAAATATATTTTTCGAGATAATAGTTGTTTTGTCAAAATGTCTGTTAGTCTGTGCGTTACCAAATTTTTGTGGACGAGCTAGCTCAAAAACTAGTGTGAATATCAAAACCAAATTTCACACGCAGTTTTGGTCCATTGAGATTAAGAGCTGATTAGATTTTGGTGCATATCGACCCAAAATTAAGGGGGGTGGAGGGGGGTTAAAAATTAAAAATCTAGGCCATTTGAGAAAACTCAACCAAATTTTGTATACATAATCAGTGGACCCCTAGAAGTCTAAAAATGCAAAAACTAACCGCCCAAAATGGGGGGTGGAGGGTTAAAAAATGAAAATCTAGGCTCTTGTGCCAAACTCAACTAAATTTTGTATACATAATCAGTGAGCCCACAGTAATCTAAAAATGCAAAAACTAACAGTCTAAAATGGGGGGGGGGGTGTATGGTTAAAAAATGAAAATATACTCAACCAAATTTTTGTATACATAATTAGTGGGCCCCCAGAAGAGTAAAAATACGAAAAATTAACCATCCGAAATGGGGGGAGGGGGGTTGTAGGGCCAAAAAATGAAAATATAGGTCCATAAACCAAATTCAATCAAATTTTGTATAAATAATCAGTGGGCCCCCAGAAAACTAAAATTAAAAAATCTAACCCCCCAAAATTGGGGTGGGGGGTGAAATTCTAGGCTCTTGTACCAAACTCAACCAAATGTTGTATACATAATCAGTGGGACCCCAGAAGTCTAAAAATGCAAAAACTAACCCCCCTCCCCTACATGATTATAAATAATTGTATTAAATATTAAATATAAGTTAGGAGCCAGGTTGTATGGTAAAGTCAAGTGGATGGCCACATCAGAACGTGTCAGTGTATTTACTCCTTGTCACCGATTTTCATATCTGAAATATTCCGATACATCGTATCGATCGTATTTTAGAAACTGGTAATAATAATAAGGGATGAGGACATACTATATTTAACACATCAAAAGATAAAATTAAAAAATAATTTGTTCTGGAAATTTATGAGTGTTTGAGGAGAATCATTGTTTTACTTAGGAATTATTATTAAACTAACTCAGTATTATTTTGATTATTTATGTCCATAGATTAAATTAATAAGTTGTTGTAGGGAAATTAGGACAATAGCTTATGAAATTAAAAATTATACTAACTCAGTATGTTGCCATTTTGTTTTTATTAAATGTAACACTCAATTTATGCATGTATTTTTTTCAAATGTGAATATGTACCTATT
Source organism: Forficula auricularia (assembly GCA_024734495.1). Taxonomy (NCBI): domain Eukaryota; kingdom Metazoa; phylum Arthropoda; class Insecta; order Dermaptera; family Forficulidae; genus Forficula; species Forficula auricularia. The sequence goes on from JALMQS010000117.1 coordinate 6,803,301, forward strand.
TCTTTTTTATAAGTGTGCTACTAGTCCGTGTGTTTGTCAAACAAATAAATATCTCATGGATTATTGGTAAATTCGCTTTGTTGTAAAAGAAAGCTATTCACATAACAAACGACTTTTTTGGTATGTGTAAAGCTTGCTAATACGACAAGCACTTTTAATATCCAATCAATATTTGAACCCATGAGAAATAGCAGATAAGATATTTCTAATTAAAAAGGACTGATAATGAAGGCCAAATCTTTGAAACTATAGTATTTAACAAATCAATTAAATAGAGGATATTAATATTCGTTATATACCTATAAATCTACAGCCTCTCGTTATATACCTATAAATCTACAGCCTCTCTACTCGTACAACTCATTCATTATTCGTACAGCTTTTTCAAGTAAAATTTAAATCGCCATTCGTACGCTTTTTCGCAATTCGGACTGCGTGCACGAATGGCGCAATAAGCGTAACTTTGCACCGGTACTGGACAACGCTCCTGCTCACCCTCCAGGTTTGGAGGAAGATCTGACTGGTGAATACAGTTTCATTCAAGTGAGATTTTTGCCCCCTAACACCACTCCACTTATCCAGCCGATGGATCAGCAGGTCACTTCAAACTTCAAAAAACTTTATGTTACAAAACAAACTGTTTCAAAGATGTTTCGAAGTGACCTCTGACACAGGACTTCACCCTCAGAGACTTTTGGAAGAACCATTTTAATATCCTCCATTACTTGAGAATAATAGACAAAGCCTGGGATGAAGTTTCTTTGAGGACACTGAAATCGTCCTGGAGAAATCTGTGGCCAGACTGTGTGGCACTTAAAGACTTAGAAGACACTGCCACGGAAGCTGTTGTAGTGAATGAAATTGTGTCCCTGGGAAAATCCATGGGTTTGGATGTAGACAATGATGATGTGGAGGAGTTGATTGAAGATCACCGAAATGAGTTGACAACTGAAGAACTTCAAGAACTACAGAGAGAACAGCAGGAAGTGATTGAAGATGTGTCTTCAGAGGAAGAGGAAAACATTTCAACTAAGGAAATTAAAGAATTGTGTCACCATTGGGAAAATATAGAACACATTGTCCAAAAATGGCATCCAAACACAGCTGTGGCGAATAGGAGCGTTAACTTATTTAACGACAATGTGATTGAGCATTTTAGGAGGATTCTAAAAAAAGACAAAAACAATCAACATTGGATATCTTTTTAATATGTAAAGGACCAAAAAAGACAGAAAAAAGAATCAAAGGAAAAATCATCTAACGTTTTTAATATAGAAAGTAATGAGGAATTGTAATATGTAAGTAGAGTTTAAATAATAAAAATCGTATTAAAGAATTATACAATTGTACATTTTTTACTTCTACTGTTCAACTCATTAGTTTAAATAAAGAGTTTGGAACCGATTAATGCAATTTACATTATATCTTATGCGAAAAAATGATTCGCCATTCGAACTGCCTGCTAGAACGAATTGTGTACGAATAGCGAGGTTCTACTGTATATGTTTATATGCCTCAAGCAGAAAACAATCTCAGTGATTTTTTTTTAATATATTTTATGTTTGTCTGGACGATAGCTCTGGGACGAAAAAATATAACTTAATGGTGTTAAAATTTGAGAAAAATATGATTTCTTATATTAAGTAAGTATTCTTATAAAAAATAGACCAAGGATGAGCTGGACAAGCATATACCGCGTGATTCATATATCTTCCAAAAAGACTTGAGATATCAAATTCGTTCTTATTTGTCGTTGATAATGAGAGAAATGACATATTCGAAGAATTCTTTCATAATTTTATCTTGATTGGTATGAAAATCCCGTTGGGTACAAAAATCGTGTAAAAGTAATTAATTTATTAATTTCATCTAATTCTATTTAATGAGATCTTTTCAGGGCTACTTCATATAACATGTTGCAAAAATTCATTCTATTAAAATTTTAATATGATTTTTGATTTCGAAGAAAATGAATACATATAACTTGTAGATTTCAAGTTTTGTATTTTTTATGAGCTACAATACCTACTCTGAAAGACAGATTGACAGACATTGTCGCAACTCTTGTAGAGCTTCTTTTTACTTTTGACGGAACCTTTTAAAACAACCAAAACACTTTTAGAAGTAGAGTTACGGATTTATATAAATAAATTAGACTCTTAAAATAAATTTTTTATAATTTTTCTAATTAATATAAGAAAGAATAATTGCTATATCAATGAGAATTGTTTTTGACCTCGCTTATTTGAAAAATATATTTATCGCGAGAACTATTGCGGATTACGCTATTGTAGTCTGCGGAGTCTTAAGTCTGGACCAAGAGAGATCCATCCGAATGTCTAGCGGGCTATACGCAGAAATGACGTTGGATTGTAGCTAAGTGGATCACATCTTTTTCTCTCTTGGTCCAGACTTAAGACTCCGCAGACTCCAATAGCTGTAATCCGCAATAGTCTCGCGATAAATATATTTTTCAAATAAGCGCGGTTAAAACAATTCTCATTGATATAGCAATTATTCTTTCTTATATTAATTAGAAAAATTATAAAAATTTATTTTAAAATCATTATTTCAAGTTAGAAATATGTAAGTTCAAATATTATTTTCACTCAATATTTGACAAAAATTCCCTACATTTGATTCGCGATTGAATCAAATGTAGAAAACATTCGATTGAAATTAGACTCGCCTGGAAGGTAGATAAACTTGAATAATACAAATTGCCGATTCAACATTTTTAGGCGTTGATATTTTGTCTATTCGTAGTTGAGGAATGAATGTTCTTAATTTAAATAACTCATTTTCAAATTATGAGTAAGTATTATAAAATCCAGGAAAAATTAGCTTTTTTTAGACTTTTCTTAAAAATAGGATTAAAAAATAAAATAAAGACTGGAAGGCTTACAAAGTTTACAAGACTCATATAATAAACATAATAAATGTATAATAATAAAACTTGAGCAAGATGCGAGGTAGGTTTCACAAAAAAGAAATAAAACAAAATTGAGTTTGAATTCGAGTTTTCTCTGACTCCTGATGATGGGGTCACCCCCGAAATATATCGAATTCAAAACTCAATTTTGTTTTATTTCTTTTTTTGTGAAACCTACCTCGCATCTTGCTCAAGTTTTGTTATTATATTAAAATGTTTCACCTAGAACCAACACCTAACTCCTTAAAAGTTAATAATAAATGTATAATATTAAATACAGACAGACAACCAAGTATTCAAAAAAGAGATTTCGTTTTTTATTTTTACTATTTTTGGTATGAAACCCCTCCAAAATATAATCCCTAATTCTCTTATGTTTTAGGTTCAATTAATTCATAGAAACTGTAACACCTCAGATAATCATTTCGAGAATAATGAAGAAACTTTCTTAGTGATTTCTGGACTTTTTCAGGTAATGATTTTTTCAATACAGATCATTAATATTTGGTTTTCTTTGCAATAATTTGCATTGAATGGGAAATAGTTTCAATCTTTATTTCTAAATTTTCAGTTATTATTAACTTTATAAAATAAATCGTAAAATCCAAATGTTTCGAGAGAAATTCTTGTCCCTTTGTCAATGATAAAAATTGGAAAAAATTTAGTCGTTTTATGAAAGAATAATGATATAACTACATTTTTCTAATTTCTTCATTGACAAAGGGAGAATTTCTTCCAAAATGTTTGAATAATTAGTAAACGTTTTATGATTGCTTTAATAAAAAACTGTATTCATTTAATACAATAAAACAATCAAGAATTTATTTCAAGATTACACTTACCTGCAATCCTTACTTGGAGCGTATAATTGCTGCTGGCAACCAAGTCCTGGAGCCTAATTCCACTTGTAGCCTGGAGCCATTTCCCCTTTGCTGGCTGATAGATCCTCTGCCAAAGGGCTTGTTCCTTTATAAAGGCTCGTTTACCGAACCGCCTTGCGAAGAGTGTGTCTTATGGCTAATCAATCCCAATCCACGAGCGGTGTCTTCTCGACAGGTTTCATATTTTTATTAATCTTTCTACGCCAACACAACGCTAGAATTTTGCTGTTCTTTCCAGGCTGCAAGAAAGAAAGTTGACTAATAGGTGTTGCACCTTCTTGCATTATTATAATAAAAACAATCAAAAATTTATACTTATAAAATTTAGTTAGAGTTCGTGGCTGTGATGAAACTGTACTAGATGAAGGAGGAGGTATCAACCAAAGATGGAATCAATAAAACACCTTTAATAAGACGTTACGGTCTGAATTTTATTTGGCCATCTTCAGTTTTCAATTTTTTTTTCAAATGGATGTTAATTGATATATTTTTATACAAAATTATAAGTTGACCAAGTTGGTTGTTTAGACTTACAGTTACCTATACACAAAATGCGGTACACATATGTGATCGAACCAAGCCTTGTCAAAAATAAAATTTTTTTTAGCTTCATGTGAATTTATAACGTGCCTGGATCCAAAAGTTTCAGAATGAAAGTAATGAGTTTATATAAATTTTTTCTATATATTACTACATTATAATTAAATATTTGACCCTTATGGGAGGTCATCATATATCTCATCATTATTTATTTACAAACAAAAATCAAATTAGAATTTAATTACTTTTAAATCACATGTATTTTTCCATTCAATCAAATTATACAATTTTATTAAAAAATCCCAAAAAATGTTTTTATATAGTGTTTGATATAAGCCAACAGTTGTTCTCTTGATCTTAATATGTAAAAACCTTTTTTAGGATTTTTTGATAAGAATTGTATAATTTGATTGAATGGAAAAAATGCATGTGATTTAAAAGTAATTAAATTCTAATTTGGATTTTTGTTTGTAAATAAATAATGAAGAGATGACCTCCCATAAGGGTCAAATATTTAATTATAATGTAATATATAGAAAAAATGTATATAAACTCATTACTTTCATTCTGAAACGTTTGGGTCCAGGCACGTTATAAATTCACATGAAGCTAAAAAAATTTCATTTTTGACAAGGCTTGGTTCGATCACATATGTGTACCGCATTTTGTGTATAACTGTAAGTCTAAATAACCAACTTGGTCAACTTATAATTTTTTATAAAAAAATATATCAATTAACATCCATTTGTAAAAAAAATTAAAAAAAAAAAATTAGCCTAATTGACTGAAGATGGCCAAATAAAATTAAGGCCGAAACGTCTTATTAAAGGTGTTTTATTGAACCCAGTGATTCCATCTTTTGGCTGATACCTCCTCCTTCATCTAGTACAGTATAAAATTTAGTTTAAAATTTAAACAAGTTATTTTTTTATTAACATATAGCTGTCAATAATTTCATATATTCTATAGGTATATATTTAATTTATCAAATATATGTCAATGTTCTCCTTAAAATTCGGAGTATAACAAAATACTATAATTTATAATATGACGTGTCGTATATTTATTAACGGTTACTTAATAAAATCTCTTACAATCAATACAACAGTAAAATTAAATTAATAAAGCTTTCATAAAAATAATCATTTTTTTCATCTTTTCCAAAATCATTATAATATTTAGAACTTTAGAAGTAAGGACGAGAATGAAACCAAGGAATCTATCAATTAATTAATTGAAAGTAATGGAAGGCAGCCCAGGGGTAGTAAGGAATCAAATAATTTTCACAATTTATAAAAATCTAATAATATTTTTAAAAAAGATCTTTTAGAAAGGAAGGATTTTCTATTATGTCTTATTTAAATATTAAATTCTTAGGCTTTTTAGATACCTTATCAAGTTGTTGGGGAATTTAAATAGAGTTTCAGCTACTTATATAAAAAAAACTTTTACCAAAAAATAGGTGTCTGGGAATACTTACCAGCTATAAAATCAAGATCGACTCTTGTAGCGAGAAGAGATGAGGAATAAATTTCAAGGGTTGGGTTGGAGTCAAATTTGTCTGCAACCCAAGGTGAACTTGAGCGTTTGAAAATTGTTTAATATGTAGCTGGAAAAGAGAATTTCACTCTCTGGAAACCTTAAGGATAAACTAATTAGTGAATGTATTGTTCGATATGTATCTAATAAGAATTGTTGAATGTTTGAAAATCATGTGTTTTGCGGAATTGAAGCTTTATGGGCGGGATATTGATTTATTTTTTTAACTCGCCAAAACAAACATTATTGTAGTAGTTAGTATATATAAAAAAAGGAAAGAGTGGAGGCGGTTCTATGATGGACCAGACAATCGAATGAGTTAGATCAGGATTCATCTATTTAGTAGTCGCCTCGTGATTGCATCTAACAAGGCTTTAAAGGAGCGTCTAGACATTATAATAGAAAGCCAAGCTTGTCTTCAGCGAAATCGAGCTCTCAAATTGTCTCTTGAGTTGATAGATTCATTATAAAGTTAATTTAAAATATCGTAACAATAAATCTATATAAAGGCAAATGCTGATATAAGTAGCTTTAAAATTACTATAGAATAATCTTGAGAGATTGTCAACTATTCGATTCGATGTTATGGATTATTTTTACTGTGTCAGAAGAGGTGAAACAACCCTTCTGACATAATAAAAACAATCCATAACATCTCAAATCGAGTAGTTGGCCATTTCTCTTGATTTTCTATAATAAATAAATTATTAAATTCTTGTTAATATACTAATTTAATAAATATTCATTAAAATCTTAGCTTAAAAATTTTTATTTCTAAAGATAGAGAAGAGAAGTTTTTTTTTAATATTACTTATAGAAAAATGAAATATTGTTTTATAGAGAAATCCAAAATAATTAATTAATTAAAATACTAATTGTAGATGTCGATACTCCGCAACCTTCACTCGTTGGATGGCCTCATGATAGTTAATTCTAGACCAGTTCAAAAACTAAATTCAAGAGATGTAATTTTCCTGCAATGAGGACAAAAACTTTTTTTAATTTAAGTAAAAAAACTAATTGGAATTTTTTAATATTACAAACATCTTCTATTGAATAATATAATTGGTTATTTCTAAACCAAATGTAAAATTTATTAAGTAAAAAAACATTTTGTATTTATGTTTCTTTTTAAATAAACTTATATTTTATAAATAATATTGTACTCTACTTCTACTGAGTTTTTGCCATTGATTTCAATTGTCCCAGTCTAGGGTGACATTTTTTAAAATGTCTATAGCATATATGGGCAACCCCCGGCCCTCCACCAGCTTCAATTAGGCCCGAGAGAAAAACGAGAGATTCCCCCCAATATTGATCATCTTGTTTCTCAGCTTCAAACTCAAGTCTCATTAATTTTCATTTGATTTTTCCATCTTTTTTTGTTAATTTGCTTTTTGTTTGATTATGCTAAGTATTATAATTAATTGAATGTAATGGAGGCAACCCAGAGGTAGTGAGGAAAGAAAAAATTAACACATAGGTATAAAATAAGGTGTAATTTATTGGAATCCTTCCTCCTTTCCTTTCAAACCGATTAACTTATGGGCTGCCTTCCATTACATTCAATTAAAATTTCTACCAGTCCGTCTCTCTCCAGAGAAAATTTCGTTGCAAAAAAATTATAATTAATAAATAAAAATTATCGCTATTTTATTCATTACTACCTTCTTATTTCTTACTTATGGCCCGCGACCTGATTAAGTCCCGAAATTAGGCCCTCAGCTAAGCAAAGGTTGCCTATACCTGGTATAGCTATCGCGAAAGCCTCTTTACCGGTTTCGAGGGCCATAATCCAAATATTCAAGAATAATTTCTTGAGGATTCACTAAGCATGAATGTCATGAATTAACTTTTCTGATCACTTCTTCACCTCTTAAAAGAGTTGACTAACCTTAATTTAGCATTTCACTTAATTATATGTTTATCTAAGACAACTTCGAAAAACTAAGCACAAATATGAATACCCATAAATAAAACACTCAAGCCTAAAACAGGATGAATAGTACTAATTTGACATTTGACTATATGGTTTTTTCCAGATCACTAAGAAAGAATAGGGCGTTAATTTATTTTTTGATCATCCCTTCACCCCATAAAAGAGTTGAGTGCCGTTAATTAATCATTTTAATTATCGAATGAGATATCAACCGACTTCTGTCACTAGAAATACAAGTCTGAACATTGATATTAAACTGATTTCAAATAGACAAATACACGTCTAGAATAACACTTGAATTCGATACGTTCCTTATAGCCGTTTTCTTCATTGAAGAACCAAACTTTTTTCTACACATTCGATTTATGATAATATGTATTAATTATTTATTCTTCAATCATAGAGCTTGTTTAACAAACACGACACTCTCTCGACTACATCGTTGACATTCTACTATCGGATACGATTCTAAAACGGCCATTTCCTTGTAAAACAAAAAAAATGTTATATCCCTATCCCTTAATCTAAGAAGGAAAAAAACGAAAATGTATGTAAACAAGTAAATAAATATATTAATTAATAACTACGAATACATTGTATGTAATGTAGATTAAACTTAAAAATAATATTCCATATCCCGGAGTGTTAGGGATATTATTGTAAAAAATGTATATAAATCTTTTTGGCTAATAAACACTTAAAAAAAAGCGATTTTGAAACGATTCATACAATCTACTTCAAGAACACCATTCATCCATCTGGCTAAATATTCCAATTTCTAAATCTTAAATTCATACAAAATAGGAAATTAAATTCAACTCCATTTCTTTATTTTCTTTCTTTTTTTTTATTGAAAAATAAATTTTTATAATCATTTTTTAATCAATTTTATCAATTCTCGAACTTCTATCTTTCCTTTTCATTATTTTTATTTTTAAATGAAATCTTTGTGTAAAAAAATGTTACTCGTGTTATATATGTATTGGTTTCGCAGGATTAGTTCTTTGGTTTTTGGAACTTGGGTTCATTTCTCAAGGATCAGGTGAATACAACTTTTCTGACGTGTAATAAGAATTATCCATAAAAACTCGGATTACGTAGATGAAGATCTCTCGTGATTTTCCTACTAAATGCACTTTTATCTGCAGTCACCGAATAACAGAGATCACACAAAATTCCTATAGAAATAGAACAAAATAATTACTACATTGAGATGTGATGTTCATTTGTTCAGATAAAGAAATTAATTTACGTATAATTTTAATATATAAATACGAGCTTTTCGTGCGTGCCTTCGGCACGCCCTCGAAGCTCGGCCCTCCGAGCTGGTGCCATAGCGGGCAGCGTCTCGGTCCAAAATTTTTATTCTTCTTAAAAAACCACACTCCAAATGTATATCTATAAACTCCCGAAAATACATAGTCTCTTGAAAAGTTTCGCCTCATTTTCGTCCTGACACAGCTACAGAAATGAGGCTCTAGATATGAATCTGGAAGTATTTGTTTTTTCTATAATCTACAGCAATGTGATATTTTGTGTGGAAATAGATTTATTTAAATAAGTGGAATCGTGTGAGGAGGAGAATTATATTATATCATTTGAAATATTAATATGTTTGTTCCTTTATTATTAATCAGATATCACTTGCAATTTGTGGTTCATATTGACATTAATTCAAAAATAATTCTCATTTAATAGTCGAGGAATAACCATTCTCCATTGGATTTTTGACATTTCGGTTTTTATTGGTAACCATTGCTGATGACATAGAGGAATCGACTTAAAATCAAAAATAGCGATTGATTCTCATCTAATACTTGAGGAATAACAATTCTACATTAGGTTTTTGACGTTTCGATTATTATTGGTAACCATTGCTGAAGACATGGAGAAATCGACTTAAAATCAAAAATAACGATCGATTCTCATCTAATACTAGAGGAATAACCTTATTGCATTCCATTTTTGATGTTTTGACTATTAATGGCAACTTCTACTGAAAACGTGGAAGAATCGACTTAAAATCAAAAAGACTAAATTCTTTTATGGCAAACAACTCAAACTTGAATAAGGTTATTCCTATAGTATTAGATAAGAATCGATCGTTATTTTTGATTTTAAGTCGATTCCTCCATGTCTTCAGCAATGATTACCAATAATAATCGAAACGTCAAAAACCGAATGTAGAATTGTTATTCCTCAAGTATTAGATGAGAATCAATCGCTATTTTTGATTTTAAGTCGATTCCTCTATGTCTTCAGCAATGATTACCAATAAAAACCGAAATGTCAAAAATCCAATATAGAATGGTTATTCCTCAAGTACTAGATGAGAATCAATCGCTATTTTTGGTTTAAAGTCGATTTCTCTATGTCTTCAGCAATGGTTACCAATAAAAACCGAAACGTCAAAATTCCAATATAGAATGGTTATTCCTCAAGTACTAGATGAGAATCAATCGCTATTTTTGGTTTAAAGTCGATTTCTCTATGTCTTCAGCAATGGTTACCAATAAAAACCGAAACGTCAAAAATCCAATATAGAATGGATATTCCTCAAGTATTAGATGAGAATCAATCGCTATTTTTGATTTTAAGTCGATTCCTCCATGTCTTCGGCAATGGTTACCAATAAAAACCGAAACGTCTAAAATCCAATATAGAATGGTTATTCCTCAAGTACTAGATGAGAATCAATCGCTATTTTTGGTTTAAAGTCGATTTCTCTATGTCTTCAGCAATGGTTACCAATAAAAACCGAAACGTCAAAAATCCAATATAGAATGGTTATTCCTCAAGTACGAGATGAGAATCAATCGCTATTTTTGGTTTAAAGTCGATTTCTCTATGTCTTAAGCAAAGGTAACGGATAAGAAAACAACGCAGTTGCTATGGTTACTTATAAAAATTTCTCCCAAATTTTTAGCATTTTACAGAGAGAAGCCTATCCATTAACTTAAGCAAGGCTAAATGAGCTATATTAAAACTTTCAAATGAATAAATTTTAAAGAATTTAAAAAATTAAAAAAAGTACTCTCTTACTCTAGAGTAAAGTACTTTAAAATATAATTTTACTAAAAACTTTATTTAACCTTTTTTGTGGTCCCCAAGGTACTTAATTAGGATATTAAATTTCATCAAAATTGGTTAAGTCAGTTTCAAGATATTTAGAAAAAACTAAAAAGTACTGTAATAAAGTACTAATGTTTGTGGGCCGATATGTACCAAAAACTAATCAGCGCTTCATTTTGTTAAAAGAATGCCAGGTTTTCAATTTCATTTCAATCGGTGCAGCGGTGTGGAAAAAATCGTGGGCCAAAAAAACGATAACATACATACATCCATCCATCCATACATACATACATCCGCACGCACTAAATGAAAAAATCGCACTTTTTGGCCTCTCGACGAGACCCCATGTAATTTTTGGCAAAACCGTCACGTGCTAAAATTCAACTTAATTGAATACTACAATTTGTGACTTTAATTGAGTCCATGGGTTCCGTAGTCTTTACCTGAGGACCCTTTGAAGCCACGCTTGCCCCGAGAGCCTTTTTGTAATGTTTTTAAAGGCACATGCCGTTGAAATAAATAAATAAATAAATAAATATCATTTTTTTAAAATTTGGGATCGATAATGGATATAAGGCTCCAAATATTTAAAAGAGATCAGGTGTTGTTTGTATGACAGGCTGCTCCCTCCAGTATTGCCATGAGAAACTCGGGCATGCGTGTCTTAAGTCGTTCAATTTTGTAAAAATCAAAAAATAAGAATAACAAAATTTAGATTTTTAAAAAATGATAAAAAAGTGGCAAATTATTAAAAAATAAACAAATAATATATAAAATATAAATCAAATAAGATGTGATTAATTTCTTGTTCTGTGCGCAAAGAAAAGCGAATTGAATATTTAATTTTTGAGTGGTGAAGGGGGGGGGGTGAGGAATAATTATCAATATATTTAATGTTTCTTAATTTAAAATCAATTGGAGTCTTTCATTTCAAAATTCGAGTTCAAATTACAATTATATTTCAAATTTCTCGCCGATAGCATCAGCGCTCCTGTCGGCAGCATTCTCTGAGCGTTGCTGCAAATTAATCTAGGCTATTATATATAGTATAATTAAAAGTTGAAAAATTAATATTTTTAATATAAGTTACAAAAAAGCAGAAACACTAATCAATTTCTGACTCATTCTATCAACAGATTTAAAAGTCTTAACTAGGCTTTTAATCACGGACTCTAGTAGAAGTCGTGCTAATTGTCATCTTAAAAGTCACAAAATATATGCGCAAGTTTAAAGGGTAGTTGATTTTTTGTGTTCATCCATGTATTTTATTTGGGTTATTTTTCATATTTTTACCTAAAATATAATATTTGTTTTCCTTAATATAAATATATATAGGATGTAAGAAATAAGAGAGAATTAATAATATCAAAATATATATTTTTTCAATACTATTTTATTTAAAAAATATAATTTTAATACAATATGTTATTAACCTTACTAAATAAACAAATATTATCACATTTGAAATATCACGATATCCAAAATTTTTCATATAATTATTAGAAAAGCGAAAGTTGGAAATGTTGCCAGTGGGAATAACTTAATTAGTAGGTATGTTTTCTTCCAATATTTTATTGCGATCCATCAATTTGTCGAGTTCGTCTTCAGAATACACTGAAAAAGAAGAAGACATATAAATAGTGATTTGTTAAAAAAAAATGATATATTTTTACAAGGTGTCTATCAAATCATAAAAATCGTGCATCTCATTCCCGTTACCACTAGCGCGCACCTCATTAATTCATTAATCATGCCATTATTCGATTATTTTTGTTTTGTATGTGGGGACGTCTTTGGGATGCTCGGCTTGATGTGGTAATGCATTCATACGTACGGTTAATCTTTGATGTCCCAAGACATGGGCGTATTTTGTTTTATTAGGTTCAACTTGGCTGGCTTAAGGCGCCTCTTACGTAGTTGGTGAATTCCTTTTCAGGTTATTAACCACATTTTATCCCAAATACATCTTCGACATATTTACCTTCAGATGATCTATTCATAATCGGATATTAAGAGTTGACGGCAATCTAATCCACATTCCAACATCGTATTGAGATAGCCAGCTGATCTTTTGTAGTTGGCTTGCTTGTTTGTGGAATTCATTACCTTCACATATCAGTATTTTCATCATCTTTCCATTTAAACAAGGTGCATCTTTGGGGGGTTCGGGGACTGTGTGGCTAGTTGATTCGCAAGTTGCTCTTTGTGTGAGTCTCACCTGAGTTAGCAAGTGTTAACCAAAATACTATTCTTAGGTTATATTATATTTTTCTGTCTGTACTTTTATTGCTTACTCTATTTTAGCATATTACTTGTTGTATCTGCTGTATGAGCCATCTGCCCCAGAGCATCGTTTAATAAATAAATAAATGAATAAATAAATAAATATAAATTAATCAAATCCCTTATTCTTATAACAATCACTGTAACATCACAAGTAAAAATTCAAACACACACACACATTGAACAATTTTTAATCTTTAACACATTTAATACATGTTTCGGGTCTGATTGTACCCATCCTCAGTTAAAATAAAATTGAGTTTACACATATATCTCTCAACTCTGATGAAACAAAGAGAAGTAATTAAACCTTAAAAAACCAAACAAAATTAAAACTCAGAAAAATTTTAATCCCTAGATATAATCTTTATACTGGCCGCTAAGTTTAAAATCAAATTGGGTGTTTAGTTTGGAGTCATATTTATTTATGTATAGACTCTCTAATATAAAACGTTTATAGGTGTTACTCTCCCGTTGAATGATTTTGAAGTTTTCTTCCCTGATATCATGTCCAAATTCAATAGCATGTTTTGTCATGCCAGAGTGAAATATGTTGTTATTTTTCTTAGCGTATTTATGTTGATATATTCTGTTTTTTAATAATTGTTTTGTATTACCAACATATAGTTCATCACATTCACATTTATACAAGTATACCAAATCCGTTGAATCCACTGTTCCAATTTTATCCTTGAGTCTGTCTAGTAAATTAGACATTTTCTTCTCACAACTGTAGACCAACCTGAATGTTCCATCCTGATTCTCCATCAAATTCTCCAAAAACACATCCTTGTAACCCATGTAAGGTAATGTGATATATCTAGTTAAAGTTGTTTCCTTCTTATCCTTTTTCCTATTATATGCTTTTCTTTTTTCATATTTCTCCATTATTTCATTTATGTAATTCAATGGATAGTTATTGTTTTCCAATCTAATGATCATCTTTTTATAATCATCATTTCTATTTTCAACTGATGTTATTGTATTAATGTTATTTAAAAGATTAAATATAACATTTTCTTTTATATTATTAGGTGAAAATGAAAAATAGTTAATTAATACATCTGACATATATTCTTTGTTATATATCTTGAATTTTAATGAATTATTACTAATACTTATATTTACGTTTAAGTAATTCAGTTGACCATCACTCTGTTCTTCACACGTAAATTCCAAAAATGGATCTATATTATTAAATTCAAAATATAGTTTATCTTTTTGTTGAGTGTTACTTATAATTAATATGTCGTCTGCATATCTAGCATAGAAGATATTTTCATAGTTCTTTAATATTATGTTTTCATAGTAGTATATTACTATATCTGCAAGAATTGGACTAGTATTTAAGCCCATAGCCAGTCCAAATATCTGTTTATAGAATCTATTTTTGTACTGGAAATAGTTATCACTCAAAATCAAGTCTACAATCATGAAAAATATATCCTTCTCAATTCTTATCATAAATTCAGCATTGTCATTATATAATTTATTCAAAATATCCTTCAAAATTAGAGATGATATACTTGTAAACATACTCACTATATCAAAAGAATAGAGTTTATCTTCTTCATAAATCATCTTGGTATTCAGTCTCGTGATCAATTCCGCTGAATTCCTTATGGTATAAACGTAATTACCCTCCTTGAGTTTTTTCAAAAATGTTATGATAAAGACCGACAAAGGAGTCAAAGGTGAGTTGATTGTTGAAACAATTGGTCTAAGGGGTTTGTTTGGTTTATGTATTTTTGGTGTAAAATATAACTTTGGCGATACAGTATTATGTTTAGTTAGAGCATTATATTCATGCTTATCAATAATGTTTCTTTCTTTCAATAATTTCACTAAAGAGTTACTTTTATTCTCAATTTTAGTTGTCGGGTCATTATTTATTTCTATATAAACTGATTTATCATTAAGCATGTCTTCCGCTTTTTTATCATATTCATCCCTACTCATAATAACCAACAAATTACCCTTATCAGATTTCGTAAAGATCAGATCCTCATTAACAGTCTTATATTCCCTGAATTCTCTTTCTCTTTCTCTGATTGAGCTTTGTATTAACATTAAAATTCTATTATTATCATTATTTCTATTTTTATATGGATGATTCAACCTTAGATACTTTATATAATTTTTAAAATTGTTTCTTTTAATGGCGTCATCATTACTCTTGAAAAACTTATCTTCCACTTCAGATATTATATTAAATATCATTCTTGTGTTTATATTTTTGTTCATAATAGAAAAATCAGGTCCCAATGATAAAAATTTTAGGATATTATTTGGTATTGTCTTTTCAGAAAAATTCTTCACTCGATTTTCTGTATTAATTTTATTCCAAAAATCATAGAGTATATCTTCCTTATAACTTCTGAAAATTTTGTCCTGTTTCTCTATCTTTAATGATATTTGATTATAGTATTTTGATCCATAGTGATCTATGAATTCATTTATAATATCCAATGGAATAAAATTTGTGAGAGAACCCAATGAATAGTCAAAATTATAACTTAATTTATCCTTAGTTGAATTCAGAATATCTATCTGTTTTAATAGTATAATCTTAGAGAATCTATCACTCAACTTGTTCCGATCGTGATCGTTAAAATATGGTATATTGTCCAATCTGACTCTCACAGATCTTGTCTTAAAATTGTATGTCTTAATCCTCAACAAATATCTAATTTTATTTTTGGTTATATATATACTTTCCAAAAGTTTCAGTAGTCTCTTCAGATGCATCTTACTCTGTTGTCCATAGTTCCTCTCAATTTCCATGAATGTCTTCATTCTTCTATCTTAAAATTTTGAAAGAATGTTCAGATTTTTAAAACCAGCAATCACGAAAAAACAGTTCTCAAAAATCAAATTTTTCACCAACAAAATATTCTCGATTGTTAAAATATTAATTAATCAAATCCCTTATTCTTATAACAATCACTGTAACATCACAAGTAAAAATTCAAACACACACATACATTGAACAATTTTTAATCTTTAACACATTTAATACATGTTTCGGGTCTGATTGTACCCATCCTCAGTTAAAATAAAATTGAGTTTACACATATATCTCTCAACTCTAAGATTATACTATTAAAACAGATAGATATTCTGAATTCAACTAAGGATAAATTAAGTTATAATTTTGACTATTCATTGGGTTCTCTCACAAATTTTATTCCATTGGATATTATAAATGAATTCATAGATCACTATGGATCAAAAATACTATAATCAAATATCATTAAAGATAGAGAAACAGGACAAAATTTTCAGAAGTTATAAAGGAAGATATACTCTATGATTTTTTGGAATAAAATTAATACAGAAAATCGAGTGAAGAATTTTTCTGAAAAGACAATACCAAATAATATCCTAAAATTTTTATCATTGGGACCTGATTTTTCTATTATGAACAAAAATATAAACACAAGAATGATATTTAATATAATATCTGAAGTGGAAGATAAGTTTTTCAAGAGTAATGATGACGCCATTAAAAGAAACAATTTTAAAAATTATATAAAGTATCTAAGGTTGAATCATCCATATAAAAATAGAAATAATGATAATAATAGAATTTTAATGTTAATACAAAGCTCAATCAGAGAAGAGAAAGAGAATTCAGGGAATATAAGACTGTTAATGAGGATCTGATCTTTACGAAATCTGATAAGGGTAATTTGTTGGTTATTATGAGTGAGGATGAATATGATAAAAAAGCGGAAGACATGCTTAATGATAAATCAGTTTATATAGAAATAAATAATGACCCGACAACTAAAATTGAGAATAAAAGTAACTCTTTAGTGAAATTATTGAAAGAAAAACATTATTGATAAGCATGAATATAATGCTCTAACTAAACATAATACTGTATCGCCAAAGTTATATTTTACACCAAAAATACATAAACCAAACAAACCCCTTAGACCAATTGTTTCAACAATCAACTCACCTTTGACTCCTTTGTCGGTCTTTATCATAACATTTTTGAAAAAACTCAAGGAGGGTAATTACGTTTATACCATAAGGAATTCAGCGGAATTGATCACGAGACTGAATACCAAGATGATTTATGAAGAAGATAAACTCTATTCTTTTGATATAGTGAGTATGTTTACAAGTATATCATCTCTAATTTTGAAGGATATTTTGAATAAATTATATAATGACAATGCTGAATTTATGATAAGAATTGAGAAGGATATATTTTTCATGATTGTAGACTTGATTTTGAGTGATAACTATTTCCAGTACAAAAATAGATTCTATAAACAGATATTTGGACTGGCTATGGGCTTAAATACTAGTCCAATTCTTGCAGATATAGTAATATACTACTATGAAAACATAATATTAAAGAACTATGAAAATATCTTCTATGCTAGATATGCAGACGACATATTAATTATAAGTAACACTCAACAAAAAGATAAACTATATTTTGAATTTAATAATATAGATCCATTTTTGGAATTTACGTGTGAAGAACAGAGTGATGGTCAACTGAATTACTTAAACGTAAATATAAGTATTAGTAATAATTCATTAAAATTCAAGATATATAACAAAGAATATATGTCAGATGTATTAATTAACTATTTTTCATTTTCACCTAATAATATAAAAGAAAATGTTATATTTAATCTTTTAAATAACATTAATACAATAACATCAGTTGAAAATAGAAATGATGATTATAAAAAGATGATCATTAGATTGGAAAACAATAACTATCCATTGAATTACATAAATGAAATAATGGAGAAATATGAAAAAAGAAAAGCATATAATAGGAAAAAGGATAAGAAGGAAACAACTTTAACTAGATATATCACATTACCTTACATGGGTTACAAGGATGTGTTTTTGGAGAATTTGATGGAGAATCAGGATGGAACATTCAGGTTGGTCTACAGTTGTGAGAAGAAAATGTCTAATTTACTAGACAGACTCAAGGATAAAATTGGAACAGTGGATTCAACGGATTTGGTATACTTGTATAAATGTGAATGTGATGAACTATATGTTGGTAATACAAAACAATTATTAAAAAACAGAATATATCAACATAAATACGCTAAGAAAAATAACAACATATTTCACTCTGGCATGACAAAACATGCTATTGAATTTGGACATGATATCAGGGAAGAAAACTTCAAAATCATTCAACGGGAGAGTAACACCTATAAACGTTTTATATTAGAGAGTCTATACATAAATAAATATGACTCCAAACTAAACACCCAATTTGATTTTAAACTTAGCGGCCAGTATAAAGATTATATCTAGGGATTAAAATTTTTCTGAGTTTTAATTTTGTTTGGTTTTTTAAGGTTTAATTACTTCTCTTTGTTTCATCAGAGTTGAGAGATATATGTGTAAACTCAATTTTATTTTAACTGAGGATGGGTACAATCAGACCCGAAACATGTATTAAATGTGTTAAAGATTAAAAATTGTTCAATGTATGTGTGTGTTTGAATTTTTACTTGTGATGTTACAGTGATTGTTATAAGAATAAGGGATTTGATTAATTAATATTTTAACAATCGAGAATATTTTGTTGGTGAATAAATATGTATTTAGTTTTATTAATGAGAAAAATGGTGTATATCTTTGTCTAGAAACTACCAATCCCAATTAAAAAATAAAATTTTGATTATATTTGATAAAAAGTAATTTTCTTATTAACTATTATAGAAATTATCAAGTCGTCAAACAGATATAAAGGGCGCATAAAATAGAAAAGCAAAAGCAAAATTGTGGTAACCAGCAAGGAACGAATTTCCATTTCAGGTTGTCTTCAAAAAAGATTCGATAAAAAATATTTTTATGTCATTTTTGTAAAAAGGAAAATATCTGTAAAATCTTGACTAAGAATTTTTCAATTGACTAAAGGAATGTTGTTATAATAGTAAAACTTGAGCAAGATGCGAGGTAGGTTTCACAAAAAAGAAATAAAACAAAATTGTTTTCTTTGACTCCTGATGATGGGCTCACCCCCGAAATATATCGAATTCAAAACTCAATTTTGTTTTATTTCTTTGTTTGTGAAACCTACCTCGAATCTTGCTCAAGTTTTACTATTATAATAAAATGTTTCACCAAAACCAACACCTAACTCCTTAAAAGTTAGGAATGTTGTTAGTTTGTAGTGAAACATCTGTCAATTAAAGTTCAAGTTGTTTCCTTTATCATAAGGTGTATGAAGTATCGTAATATTGCTTGGAAAAAGTGTTATTTTTTCTTGATATTTTTGAAATATTTCAAAAAAGGCTGAAACAATTTTAATGCTCACTCAATTATTTATCAAAATCATGCGAGCAATTTATAAGAAATTAAGAGGGGGGATACTGGGATAAAGTATGTAATCTAAAAAATATATTTCAAAATTTCAAAATTTCTACTTTTTAGACAGAACTTCTTAAATTAAAGATTATATAATTCATGATTATAGATTATAGGCTCAACAAATTATCAGGGAAATTGTTAACATACACATATACAGAGACGGTCTCTAAAAATTACTTTTATTTTTGAATCATGGGAATTTCAAAGGAAAATAGCTGTAAAATCTTGACTAAGAATTTTTCAATTAACTAAAGGAATGTTGTTAGTTTGTAGGGAAACATCTGACATTTTAGCTCATAAACCAACAGATGTATCAAAACAAAATTTTCTATTTATATATTTTATATTGACATTAAGGCTAGGCACACACGGTCGATTTTCAGTCGAGCGATAGTTTAGTTGATGGACTTAAATATATTAAGTTTAATGTAGGTGCATACACAACACAACTGCAGATCACCTCGATTATTTAATCAAAATCGATCGATGAGCACTTTTGATAAAAAAATCGAGCAACTATCGTTCAACTACGATAATATCACAGCTGCATATTGAAGCGCACAGTCAATCGACACTTTAGTTGACCACTGAATGTTTGACTTGTACCTCTTTCGAGATTATATTATTTAATCAATGCCCAAATACAAAAGAAAGGAATTCAAAAGTTGACTCGATGTCGACACCGTGTGTGCATACAACATGATTCATCAACAATTAAACAGTTGAGTTGGTTATAAATTGATAATGCATCACGATTTCAAACCAACCCAATTAAACTGTTGAGTCGACTGAAAATCGACAGTGTGTGCCTAGCCTAAGAGTTGATAAGATGTTGGTTGAAATCAGTACAACAAAAATTGGGGGGGGGGGGGGGGTTAAAAATGTGAACTTATGGAACCATCAATACAAAAATCAGGTTCCTAAAATGGCCCGAGGGGGGTGGGGAGTTGTACGGTAAGTCATGGGATGGCCACATCCCGCATTTTGTAGGGTAACTGTTAAACATAACAAAAATAACCTTCAACTTTAATTATAATTTTTTCATGAAATCAAGATTTACGACATTAAAACACTTCTTAGTACATTGATGAACATAAAAACATTATTCAATTTGGTAAGAAAAGCTGTGGTATCAAAAAAGTATTTTATTTTGTGAAACCAGCACAATTGAATCCTAATTTTTTTGTTTCAACTAGAATCAATACCGCACTCCTTAAATAAAACGATTAAAAAAATATTGTTCAATTAACAATAAGAAATACTTACTTAGACCGTTGCTATGAACAGTAATTGTATCTTCCGTTGTTTGTAAGAGGTTTAATAATTCCCATGGGTCAAAGAATTTGATTGAATCTTTTAATTCAGTAAATGCTCCTAAAAAATATCAATTTAGTAAATAGTAACAAATATACCCATAAGTTTAATTGAATTTTTCATTAAGAATACACAGGGTATATATAGAACTTCCTATTAAAATTAAGGGTGTGTAGTTTCACAGTGAATGAAATAAAACTCAAAGAGGTTACAAACTCAATATATTTCGGATTATTAGCAAATTACAGTTACTAATTAGTTTTAACCTGTAAACTCCTGATGATGGACTAATAATCCGAAATATATTGAGTTTGTATAAACCTCTTTGAGTTTTATTTCATTCACTGTGAAACTACACACCCTTTACTTTATTAATTAATATCATGTTTCACCTAAAACCTACACCACTTTCTCTAAGTAAAATTCCTATTAAAACCTAGAGAAAAAGCCAACTCACAGTCTTTCAGACGATCACCAATTCAAAAATTATGCCTTATTTTATTTATAAATATATATCTTTGGTGATTAAATGAGAACCGGAATAGTTTGCCTCATTCTCTCTATTCAAACATAAATTATATACCTTTAGGCATGAGTATTTTATCCAATTTCAATTTTGCATTTGCTCGTTCCAACATGTGCTCATCGACAGTTCCTTTCATTATCAAACGATAAACGACAACGGGTTTTGTTTGATTAATTCGATGACAACGATCTTGAGCTTGGAGGTCTATTTGTGGATTCTAGAATAAAATTTTTATTTATTTATATATGTACAAGGAAATATATGCAAAACTATTTCATTTTATATTGTTTTAGTAAAGGTATTGAGAAGCAAGGTTTTACAATGAAGGATTAATATAAATTTGAATGAAGAAATAGAGGAAACAAAGACGATGAACAGAAGACAACAGAGAGACAGAAGAAAAAGAAGAAAAAAGAGAAAAGCAAAAACCCCAAAAGGTTAATTAAACTAAAAAAATAAATATACCCAGGCAGTATCATAAAGAATGACTGTATCAGCGGTAGCAAGATTAACTCCTAAGCCTCCAGCTCGAGTAGAAATTAAAAAAATAAATATGTCGTTATTTGTATTAAAATTATTAATGTCATTTGTTCTTTGGTCAAGATCCACTTGTCCATCAAGCCGGAGATAACTATATTTTCGATATTCGAGATACTCTTCTAAGATATCTAAAACTAGAACGAAATCTGAAAATAATAATACTCGGTGGCCTTGAACGTTCAATCGTTTGAGCATAGCATCCAATAAAAGTAATTTCCCTGAAGAAGATATTAAATTTTGGGTTGAATATTCATATGGCTTTTGTACTAAATATGGGTGATTGGCTACTTTTCTTAAATCCATTAATTTAAAAGCAGTTAATTTAATTGGAAATTGAGAAAAATCCCTGAAAAAAAAATAATAAGAATGAACATTAAACAAAAAGTAGATTTGAACTTATGATATCAACAGAACGATAAAAATTGACTTAGTAATAAAATAATTAAGGCGAAATGAATAAAAATTGTATTGTTCTTTAATTTTAATAAAATTTACCAATTAATATTATAAACATGGCCTCTAAAATGTTTCGATTATTTTAAATAAATATGTTATGAAAATTTATTGGCCTAAACTACAGAAAATGTAAAATTCAAGATTACCAAGAAAGGAAAGTTTATGAAAATAGTGAGCCGTAAATGGCAGCAAAACACTCTTCCATTCGAGGGATAAAATTGTGCATTTCAGATTAAAAAAGTTAATATGGATTTCATTAATAATTTTTCTTTTCAGTTCCTCCGAATTTCTATATTTATTTGCATTCATCTTAATTCTTAAATAACCCATAGAAATAAATTCTGAATAAAAATATTAAGTACTCTTGGGGAATGAAAGAGGGTGTCATTTCTTGAAATTAGTCAATTCTGCAACACCTCTAGTAAAATGTTCATACTTATTTTAAGTTAAAAAGATACAACCTTTGTAGTTCGCGGTGGACCCTTGTATCGTGAAAATAAGAAGAGATTTAAGGATTGGGTAGGATTTGAAGTTATCTGTGGATGCAGGTCTTGAAAGATTGAAGGTTATATCTTGCTGGGAAGACGGTCGGAGGAAGAGAGTTCCAGTTATATATGTATTTACTTGATCTGTAGTTTAAGGCAATAAATTTCTGTTTAAAATTATCAAATACATTTTGGCGAACCCTGTATTATACCATATACTATATATAGAACTTAGACATTTCTACAGAAATGAGTGAATATTGATGAGGCAGTACAAAATTCAAAAAAAAGAAGATAATTTAAACTATCCTTTTATTCATTTATTTATTCCGACGTTTCGGAGGCTTATTCCCTCCTTCAGTTTTGAAAAGTCGGTGAAGGAAATCCAATGTGACATTCCTCTCTGGTCTCCTCTCTCAGCGGTAGTAACAATATTATATCGTATTTCATTCTCAGCAGAATTTAGTGTAGTGCCACTGAGAGAGGAGACAGAGGGGAATGTCACATTGGATTTCCTTCACTGATCTTACAAAACCCTGAAGAAGGAGGGAATAACCCTCCGAAACGTCGGTTTATGAATAAAAAGATAGTTTAAATTATCTTCTTTTTTGAATTTTGGACTGTCTCATCAATTTCCACTCAATTTCCGCTTAACAGTCCGTCTGCAAAAATTACTTCAATATTATTTCTAAAGAAATATGTATTTCTTGAATTATATCTATACATATTGTAAAGTAAAAAAAGAAAATAATAATTAAAATATATAGAATTACTCTTTAGTCTTCGAATAAGTTTCTGATGTAGTTGGAATAACTTGATTCCGATCGATATTTGCTATAAGTCAAAAGAAAAATGTAATTATAAAAAAATATAATTTTAATGTTATAAATAATAAAAAATATTTGTTTTTGAAATTTTACCTGACTTCATCAAAATAGTTGCTTTTGCCTTAGATGCACGATTTGGTTTATTTGCTGAATCCCCCACAGTCAAATCCTGAAAATGTATTTAAGAAGTTTTAATTTTAAAAATTCAGTTTCCAAATTATAAATAAAATATAAAATAATAATCGCAATTTACTTTTTCTTTAGTTTTTTTTTCAAGAATATTTGTATATAATTCTTTTTGAGTTTCAGTCATATACCCGTAAACTGTTATGGTACTTTTAGATGGCAAAACAATATTTATATCACTTTTCATTCTCCGTAAAAGAATCGGATGTAGAATCTGAGAACAATAAGTGAAATAGATAATTATAAATTTTAACATATATTTAATCGTTGAAAGAAAATGAATATAGATAAAGAAAGTTCTCTAGTCTAAATTCGCCTATAAAAGCCTAGATTTTCGACAAGTTTAATCTTTCGAGACATATACGTATTCGATTAGAAAATCGTTTGTGAAATAGTCTATATTATGTTTATCATATAATTGGTATCTTCTATATCTGAACTTCGAATTCCAGATTTAATCAAAATGGGATTAGACAGTGTATCATTATTATTTCTGTATTGTAATTAATTAATCAAAATTTTAAGTTGAAAATGTAGAATTCAATAATAATAAATCAATCTTTAAAGACAAAAATTCAAACGTGTGCGGTCGGGGAACCCCGTCAGGAACGAAGTTTATTACGTTATTTTAAAAATATTAAGAGTTAATAAAATACGGCCAAAAATAGTATTCCCCTTAAAAAAATCAGACTCTATAAATACTGGCTATTATTAATAATTGTATAACTCGATTATTTTCTTGAATATATTAAATATTGAAAATGAAAATGTGTATAAAATTAGTATCTTTAGTTTTTAAAGTTGAGAATTATTTAAATAACGCTATATGAAATTAATATTTAAAAATTTTATATTATCTAATCAAAATAAATCAATAATTACTTTGCAATTTTTTTTTAGTTTTTTTTTTATTCAGGATTTTGGATTTAAATATTTTTTTATTTCTGGTTTGGCCTAAGGCCATAAAGGAACTTCGTTCCAAAAAAGAAACAATAGCTCTGGAGGTTGAGGGTAATAATAATTTGAAACAGTTGCTGGTTGGGGGGTAATAAATAGGTAAGTTGAAACAGTTGACTTGTACCATGACACCATAATTTGATTTTTAATTAAATTTTGATTTTTATGGAATCTTTGGGGTAGAGGTTCCTTTATTGGCAACAAGAAGCATTTATTAAATGTATTGCATTTGTATTATTGATAGTCCAGTTTGTAGCTCGCATTTAGTTGAACGTAATCTTAAAAAAAAACAATGTAAAGAAAGAATACTACTCGTATAATACAATCTGTGTCATGTGTCTGTTGCCGATAAATGAACGGCCACCTTCAAAAACTTTTGTATTAAACGTATTTACAATAAGAAATTCATTTTAATTTAGCCAGGTTATATGTAATTTAAAAAAAAAATCAGTAGATGTTTATTTAAAATTAAATTTTTATATTTTGATTAATTTATTTCAAGAAGAATTTAATAACATTATTAGACATTCTATTTTGTAGATTCACCAAAATTTTAGACTTAAAATTTAATCTAAAAATTAGAAAAATTATATCGGCTAGCTGAATTTTGAAGTACCAAATAAAAATATGCGATCTAAGTACTATGAATGATATAATATTCAGCTGAAATCACCTAGATAAGATATTTTTATTAATGAGATAATCTAAACAGAATTCACGTTTCGACTTTAGTCAAATTGAGGCGTTCAAAAGCAGAGTGGACCAACCCACAAATCTCATTTACGCTGATAAACCTCTATAATCAAGTAGGTTTTTGATAAAACTAAATATACAGAGTGGCCCAAACTTGGTTTTTAAACGTCCTTCTAGATTACAGCACAGGTACCACTATTGCCTCGAAACTTTACCTCTATTTTGCTGGATTTCTCATAAAAAAAAAAAACAAGTGGGATGGTCCACTCTGCTTTTGAACGCCTCAATTAACTGTTTGTAAAGTTATTCAAACAGATTCAGAGTTGTAGACAAAGAATAACTTCACAAGCATTTGAAATTGCCTCTAGAATTAGATGTAGAAAAGTTGGGCATAGGCTTATCTCATTAAAAATAATATTCTAAGAAATATATAAATAAAAGTTTGAAACTTACTTCTTTCATTAAATAGAAAATATGATTTTCTTGTTCTTCTTCTAATATTTTATAATCATTGAAATCGTCCATTTTAAACCAAGATTCAAATAAACTTGCATCATAAAATAAATCAGGCAATAGAAAATTTAACATAGACCAAAGTTCCTTTAAATTATTCTGTATTGGAGTGCCAGTTAAAATTAAACGAAAAGTATTTTTCAAACCAATAAGGTTGTTTCTTAATAAATTATTTTCAGATCTTAATCGATGGCCTTCATCAATGAATATCGAAACCCAATTTAATTTTTTAAAATCCTTATAATTTTTACCAATTAATTTATTATAATTCGCTAATACAATGGGAAAATATTTGAAACCATTTTTAGTTTTTTTCATTTTTAAATTATTCAAACTTTTTCTTACTTCAGTATGCGAATGTTTTATTATTACTGTTTCAATCTGAAACAAAAATATTAATTTATCTTAATTGCAAAAAGTTGGCTATATAAGTATATATATTTAAATAAATTTTTGATGTATTTGATATGCTATATAAATAAATACACTTCTTTTAAAACAATCACAAAAAACGTTTATAAATTTTCCTAAACGTTTGGGAAGAAATTCTTCCTTTTTCAACTAAATTTTTTTTTAATGCATTTGCTATTTTGAAAATATTACTATTATTAAATTAGGGAACGAAAAAAAGATTTTTATATTATAGACAAAAGGATCAGCCGGGATTCGAACCCGGGA
Source organism: Forficula auricularia (assembly GCA_024734495.1). NCBI lineage: Eukaryota > Metazoa > Arthropoda > Insecta > Dermaptera > Forficulidae > Forficula > Forficula auricularia. The sequence goes on from JALMQS010000117.1 coordinate 6,830,031, forward strand.
TCTTCGAATGTGCGCTGCGACGCCTTTATAAGAACCTTAGCTTTTATCCTCTCGGCCACTGATCTCCGAACCCATGCTGATAGTTAATGTCTATATGAATTTGGAATTTCATTTTTATTTAATCTTTTAATCTCTTCCTCGTTCATTTTTCGCTGCTCTGATGTTGGCTTGACTAATTAATTATTACTATTATTATAAATTATTTACAAAAAAAGCAATTGGATTCCTACTTGCTTTTGGCTTAAAAAAGTCTACATACAAATATCTAAAGTCATTTTAGGAAACTCCTCCCCTAAATACCCAAAGTGTGAGTGGGGGTAAAAAATTAAAACTCTAGCAGATCTAGATCAAATTTTGTAGTTAGTCTTTAAGGCCACGAGAAAAGATTGCTGCGAAAATCAACTGCCAAAATGAGTAGGTAAGGGCTAAAGAAGGGACAAAATAACTAAATTCTAGGCTCTTTATTTGATATTGACCAAATTAGTACACTTACTCTTTAGGATACTGCCTACTCGGTTTTCTGCATTTATTCTTAAACCCACATCTCGTGCCGCGGATATAAGTGGGGCGCATATACTATGAATATCCTCCCCAGTACTTCCCAGTGCCACATGATCAGCATAGCCCAGGAGTTTGACACCAGGGACAATCCTCCGTGTATACCATTTACTGACCGCACCATCCTCTCCAGTACGAAGTTAAAAAGAAGAGGAGATAGCGCGTCTCCTTGTTTCAGACCGACTCCAAATATTAACTAGTTATAAATAAAAAGTTTACACTAAATTAATCACAAATTGTGATTTTTTTTTTTTTTTAATGAACTTACACCACTTTCAGAATAAACTGTCCATATAATCATAGTAATCCAGAGAAGACTTTGGCCAATATTTTTCACGTTTAATGCCGTACAATATATTTTTATGGATAATAAAGAAATTTAGCATATATCATAAAAAATAAGATTTTAATTCTATTTAAGTGTATCGATCTTAATGGGAAACCCTTTATAAACTAGACTCGATTAATACTAATTCTGTAATGAACTAATGTCTATTTAGTTATTTAAGAAGAAATGTGAGAGTTGGTAAAATGCCTTTTTTAATAATAATAAATAAAATTTTATAATGAATTTATTTATATAGTATTACCAGTTATTAATTAAATTAAGATGATATTTAATGTTGATAAAAATATACCACAATCAAGAATTTATTTATATAAAGTCACTCTATGTGTTAACTATCCTAAATTCTCAATATTTATTTATTCCATGATACCTCAGGTGTAAATCTTTTAAATTCTTGACACCAGTGGTCAAGAGTTGATAAAGGTCCCAGAATCAAATAAGGTCCAGGACAGTTTTCTTCGATCAAACTTGCAATAAATCCAATCACTTGAATGGTTTTTCCAAGACCCATTTCATCTCCAAGAATTCCATTAAATCCAGATTCAAAAAGAGCCTAAAACAAGTTAATCTCATTACAGTAAGTTATACTCTTAAATGAATGAATAATCATGCAGTTGAAAATACCTTCATCCACTGTACCCCATAACGTTGGTATGGATATAATTCCCCGCCAGGCATTAATTGGATAACATGTTTTTTACTATTTTTATCAACTTTTCTCTTTTTATTAGGTTGATTCTCATAATTTTCATGTGAAATACACTTTAAAAAACGAAAACAATTATGTGAAAATCGATTATGAAAAGAATCTAAATCAAATGTATTATGAATTTGTAAATATTTCGACAATATATTGTAATATATTAAATCGTTTTATTTAACAGAAATCTTCGGGTATAGATACTATAATAATTAATTCTTACCGTATCTTCTTCTAAAAATTGTCCCTTAAAAAAGATCGCATTTTAGTCAAACAAAATATATTAAATCTGTATTAATTCAAATGATCATTACTTACTTAATATGTTTTGCAATTTGAGATGTAAAAATTTTGCTCTGTTTAAGAATAAAAATTAAGCTTTTGTATCTTAAATCCTTTAATTTATTTAGATCAGGTTCCTAAAAAATATTTGGAAAATAATATGACGTGAATATATTTTTTATTATTTATATATTATTTTAAAATTATTTTTAAGTTTAGTTTATCAAATCAAATAGAAAATAGAAGGACATAGTGAAAACTTTTTCCAAAACAAATTTTGGAAATGGGACTTTTTTGTCAGCCTATATGGTTTAAGCCGAGGGGTGAGCCGCGATTGGAATTAGGTGTACACGTCTTTAGAATTATGTGGAACTATTTTGGAATTCATTAGATAATGCCCCTTTATCTATTGTTTTCTACTTGGAAATGAAAGTGGAAGTAGGTGTAGGTACACGATATTAGGTTGCGGTTCACCCTTCGGTTTAAGCTAGAATAGTGAAACTTCGCACAAAGGTGCCGCTTATTAATACAAACTTTTGGGTTAAGTTTTATCTCATTAATTTACAACCGTTCATGAGATCATAAGAGATTATTTTTTTTCTGTTATTCAGAATTTTCAACTTAAATTTCACGTAAATTTAAATAAAGCCCAATTCCCCTTGAACATAAGAGTACATTGCCCCCCCCCCCCTCCCCCTTCGCCTCTGGAGTCCGTCTGTCCACGATCCCGATATGTACATAAATAAATAGTCGAGCATTTTTGTCCCAATAAATACCCCATATATAAATGTCAAAAAAATAAATAAATAACTATATCATCAAATGTCTTATTATATCTCAATATAGTTAATCATTTTTTTTACTATAACGTCAGAGGTGCAATGGTCTTGCTGTAAAACAAGAAATATTCTATTATCTATTATCTGTATTTTTATTTGGAATTTTATATATATATTAATATATAAATTATTAGTAAATAGAACAAGGAAATCTGATGAGTTCTGGATAGAGTAGGACTAATTGACCGACAGTGACCGCAATTACGAGCTAATGAGAGGGAAACGACCGCCCAGTGCAGAGGTCAGTGAGAGAGAGCCAATTAGAACCCAGATAGCAATTGGACTTGCCGCAAACTTAACTTTTGTCTGAATTTAAATTGTCACGTCAAATATGACAAGATAAGTTTGTGATAATTTTGCAGCAATCTTGAATGTTTCAAGGGTGGATTATTAAAGTTTTTTCTAACTTGATACATTCAAGAGTGAATTATCAAGTTTGTTTCTAAACTTGATACAAACTTGCTTTTACTAGCTTGTTCGTTGGCGCCATCTAGCCACAAATATATTAATCATCTCGGCTATGTTTAGTTGTATATTTTATCTATAACTGTCAACTTGCAAATGTATTTCATTTTTAATATAATTATAAACATTTCCTAAAAAAGTAAGTAACTACTCTTTTAATCCAGAATTCAAACGGTAGGAATACTTTTGAGGTAGGTATTATTAAAATTATTATTAATTAAAATTAAAAATTATTTTTATTTAATTCCAGAGTGTGGTTATTCTATTTTTAAGATAAGGGTAACAAGAAAGGTAAGTTTTAGATTACTTGCAGCATCTGGTTTTGACGAAACTCTGTAATTCACTAATAATTTGATATTGTGTTAAGTATTATATAGTAATCTTGTTTATTTGTTTCAGACTAGAGGCAAAAGAAAGGGGAAATACAAAATAAGATTTAAAAAATGACAAAGAGAAAGTGTTTTTTTTTTATATATTTTATTATTTGTTTTTTTATAATTTTAATAAAATAAAAAGGATTAAAAAAGGTTAAATCAATGGTTTGTTTTTTGTTAGTTTTTTCCCTTGTATTTTCCTGCCCAATATTTACTTCTTTCCAATTTAACAAAGAAGCAGCAAGTAAGGTATAAGCACCTATTGTCTATTGATGGCATTCACCTAAAGATGACAGTCTCCAAGGAACAATAGGTAAATAACTGATTTTTAAAATTTTAGTCTATTTTCTTTTAGTAGGTTAACTTACTTATGTCAATGTTGCATATGCTTTACAAAAACAAACACCCAGCAAGTATGCTATGCCAAAGTTGCATACACTTTACAAAAACAAACACTCTGCAAGTATGTTAAGCCAAAGTTGCATATGCTTTGCAAAAACAAGCAACATGCAAGCTTGTCGCTGGGAAACTAGGAGATTTGATTCAAACTTGCCTCAAGTGTATATACTTTCCACGGCAAACTTGCTGCAAGCTTTCGCTTTGACACATCAAACTTGCTGCAAGTAGGATTCAAGTTTAAATTGCTATCTATATTATTACACACTTCGATATACACGCTGCTAGTCTTCGCTTTCACAACACATATATACAAGTCTACTCTTCGCTTATATACATATGTGGGATTTCATTCTCCGCTCTTTCGCTGTAAAGTGCTTTTGAAAGTGGGGATTCATTTTCGCCTTGGGAGGGACGTTTGTTGTTTGCCCGTCGAGGTCTTTCGATAGAATGACAGGTGAGCAGCAAGGACACGCCCCTTTTATAAAAGGATCGAGCGCGGGAAAAATTATCCATACGTCACGTAAAACGAGGGAAGAACTAACCAATCAGCTTAATTGCTAATTAGAGCTAATTAGGTTATAAAAGAAGCCAGCTCCTCGAAGCGAATTCAGTTGTTATCATTCAGTTGTAATGTGTGAGTTGTCACTTGTTGAAACTCATTGAATGAGCAGCTCTCCGGGGTGATTGCGATCACCTTGGAACGATTTGGAACGAAACGGCTTGTGTCGAAGAAGTAATTTGTATACACGTTCTGTAACGAAGAAGCAATAAATGCGGGCCTAGTGCCGTTATTTTGTTAAAAATATATTTTCAACTGCCTAGTGCGAATTCTTATTTAAAATAGCATTTTTAACTGGCTCTAAGGCCGCCAATAGAGATTATCATCTCTGAAGATCATCTCCCATCCAAGCCCGGCAAATCTCCTTCCAACTAACCCTTCGAGCCAAACATAATAAAATCATCCATCATCTAAATCATTTCCTATATTTAATAACTAACAATACTAAGAATAGAGGAAATGACCGAACCCTGAGAAATTCCACCTTTAGTAGGTAGATAAGGAAAAAGGATGATATTCTATCATCTATAACCTAAATATTAAGGTTTAAAAGAATTTTTGAAAAACCACCTGCTGTCTTGAAGAGAGGACAAATTTGGCACCAAGATTTTGAGCCAGGTCTGATATAAGGCATTAGAAATTGAAAAAGAGTCTTTACGCACTTAAAAGTGTTTCATTTCAAAATTTTCAAGAGATCTAGACAAATCTAATATGAATCATAAGTTTTCTGTATTTGATTCGATCGCGAATCGAATGCAGATAATTTTTGTCAAATATTAAGTGAAAACAATATCTGAATTTATATATTTCTAACTTGAAATAGTGAAGTTAATTTTCTCATTAATACATCAAAAAACAATCAACACATTAACGAGAATTGTTTCTCCCAGTCCAGAGCGCCCGATCTGTTAACACGTGTGTTAGGTGTTTGCTATTAATTAATCATAAGTTTCCTGTATTTGATTCGGTCGCGAATCGAATGCAGATGATTTTTGTCAAATATTATCTTGTTTAAAAATCGCGATCAAAAACAATTCTCGTTAATGTGTTAATTATTCTTTGATATATTAATGAGAAAATTAACTTCACTAAATCTAATATGAATTTTATACAGGATAGCGATAGAATTAATTGAAGAAAGAAGTGAATAGAGAAAAAATTAAAATTATTTTAAACACAAGAACCAGCTCACGAAACTAAGTTTCGAAGAATCGTATTCAATAGAAATTATATTTTACTTATACTTTAGTGGTCTGTACCGGAAAAACTTTGCAAATTTACTTTGACTCCTGATGATGGGCTCACCCCCGAAATATATCGAATTCAAAACTCAATTTTGTTTTATTTCTTTTTTGTGAAACCTACCTCGTATCTTACTCAAGTTTTATTATTATATTTGCAAATCAGTTACACTCTTGAAAAAGTATTATAAAATATTTTTAAAAATTACCTTTTTTGCTTGTTCTAGTTTTAATGCTTTTTTAATTTCATTTATATCAAAATTTTCATCCAAATATCGAATATTATTAGATTCAGACATCTTAGAATCAATTAATATGAAATTAAATTATTAATAAATAATAAGATTTATAATGGTAAATTAACCAGGTATATATTAGATTTATATAGTTATTTAGGGATTAATATGTAAATATCTCAAAATAAATAAATTGTAAAAGGTATATATAACAAAATAGCTAGATACATTAATAAATAAATCTGTTAAAAGTTTGGCGGTTTTATTATTTGGCTCTTGTCAGATTTTTAGCATTACCAACTTTCCAGCCCCATGGGAGGAGAAAAGACCGGGCTAAATTAAAAATAAACTGCAACGGATCGTTGTTAAACTTTATCCAAAGTCATTTGAAATATTAATATGTTTATTCCTTTATTATTAATCAGATATCACTTGCTATTTGCAGTCCATGTTGACTTAAATTCAAAAATAGTGATCGATTCTCATCTAATACTCGAGGAATAACCATTAACAGTACTTTAAAATATACTTTTACTAAAAACTTTATTTAACCTTTTTTGTGGTCCCCAAGGTACTTAATTACGATATTAAATTTCATCAAAATTAGTAATGTCATTTTCAAGAAATTTAGAAAAAAGGTTAATTAAATGAGCTATATTAAACCGATCAAAGAATAAATTTTAAAGAATTTAAAATAAAAAAATTAAATAAAGTACTATCTTACTCAAGAGTAAAGCACTTTAAAATATAATTTTACTAAAAACATTATTTAATCTTTTTTGTGGTCCCCAAAGTACTTAATTAGGACATTAAATTTCATCAAAATTGGTTAAGTCATGATATTTAGAAAAAAGTAAAATAGTACTGGAATAAAGTACTAATGTTTGTGGATCGATATGTTGCAAAAACTAATCAACACTTCATTTTGTTAAAGTAATGGTAGGGAAAAAAAACGAAGAAAAAAACGATAACATACATATATATATTAGGGAACGTCCTTAAGAAACTTTAACAACTTTTTTATTGAAAAACTATTTGTTGTAGCATATATATTGGTGCTCATTCGTTATTTGTAGAAAATTTTCTTCTCTTTAAAATGATCTTTTTAGTTTGTCTATTGAATTTTTTTATCCAGATTTGAAGATACAGATAAAATTAAAGCCGATAATAAATTTGACTGGGCTATTAATTAAAGTTCTATAAATCTGCCCTCTATGTACATCTCTGGTGTAAACTTTCAGGATATACCGATAGACTGGATATTGTGTACGCGGTTTTAAGTCTTAAGGAGGTTCTTTCGCGACAATCCACACAAAAAGTTTTAGCCTCGTAACCACTCTATAAATATGAAGGGAACTAAAATTTTAGGTTATGTTTTTTTAACGTGACTGTTCACTCACACTACGAAATCTCTATATGGATACACACATACTAGCCGGATCGTTTCCAAGCCATTGTGCTTTATCCCCTCCAGTAAAAATAATCGGCCAAATATGTTTTTTTTTGTTTTTTATTAAAACTACGTGGTAAATAATTTCAATTTTTTTTTAAGTTACTCGAATATATTATTCTAACAAATATTAGTTTTTCATCAAGATGGTGAAAGTCCTTTAATGAAAAAAATAAAATAATGATCATATCCCCACCCTTTCCCTATCTACCCTATGTTAAAAATGTCATTTTTAATTGCAATTATTTCATGTTTGGTGTGGTAAATCGTTTTCAAATTTTAACAGTGTATTTATTATGTTTTTAATGACTTATATTCCAAGTTTCAAAGACTTCTTGAATTTTTGCATTTGTAAAAGAACTACCTTAAATGATCAATATTATTAAACAGAAATCAGAATTTCAATTTTTCCTTTAAAAAAGTTTTTTCGAAATTCCCTCTAAAACACAGTTGTTCATTATTTAACGGAGCCATCTAGCGATTGGCTCGACTTTTAGTTTTTGTTTGTCACTTCAAATGTACAGTGAAATAAAAAAATATTTCTAATTTTATAAATTTTATTTTTACAACATAGATATAAAATGTCACTTTCTATGATTAAAACTCATCGATTTCTCATACATTTAAATCAAAAGACATTTAATAATTGTTTTAAATTATGTTTTAATTTTTCTACACAATTAAAATTTTCAGAACAAGAACAATTAATATCTAAGGCGGTTGAAAGCAACAAACCCCTTTCAATAGAACATTGGGCCAATTTAAAAGAACAAGTTTTCAAAATAAAATCTCATCGTGATCTAGTGAACGACTACAATTACGATGGCAAAATCCTCAAGCATTGTGTAATTCATAATTCTTATCATTCTGCTAAATCTTATATAGACTTTTTAAATTTTCATCAAATGAAACCCAATTTATCAATTATAACAAAATTCCTTCTATTATGTTATAAATCTACTGAACCAGTTGATGAAAATCTAATTTTATCATTCTATGACAATTTAAAGAAGATGGAAGTATTAGATGCTACATCTTGTGAGTATCTGATCGCTGCTCTTTCTAAAACCCACAAATGGAGAGATGGTTTCATTTATTTTGATCAAATGAAGGAAACGTGCCTGCCAAGCAGACTGGCTTATTCCTCATTAATAGATGCAGCGTTCAATAACAACGATCCTGAGTGTGCTTGGAATTTGCTTGAGCAAATGTCGAAAGATTCTCGTTTTAATAAGAAGGTGCCTGATCACATTTTTGAATCATGTTTAAATTACGCACATTCACATAATAGTAAAGATTATTTTATTAAAATATTCAATTATATTTCTCAAAATGGTTTATATATATCGAAAAATTTAGCTGATTCTATCAAGCTATGGATGCATAAGAATAATATAAACGCGAGTTTTTGTACCATATTGAAAAGGTAATTAATCTTTTAGTTGAAATTCCCATGCTTCTTTGATCTGGAGGATTTATCTGGTAAGACCACACTTAATGAATAAATCAACAACAAAAAAATTATTAAGTTAATTTAGTATTAATTTTCATTTCCTTTTTTAAGGTAGTTGTTTCGCGACAATACTAGCAAAAAGTTAATGTTAGATTATATAGAACAGACAAGGATTTTTCTTACGGAGATTATTTATCAGAGTTGTTGATTTTCAATGAAGTCTTCGCCTGATGCAAATGAACATACAGACATATATAATTTTATTTGTTAAATAACAAATAAAAAATTATATATAGGTATATATTATATATTATATTATTATATAGGTACCTATGTATCTTTAATTTTGTATTAAGCGAGGACAACCTCATTGATTTCTTCTAAAAATGTATGTAATCCATATTAACTAGTTAAAAAATTAATATTAATTTAAAAACTACTACTTTCGGTAAATTATTTTCACATCTCTTCATACTATCATACTTAATTTTGGAGACTCTCCAGCTCGATTTCACTAAATCACTAATTGTTATATCTATCATCACTTGAAGATAGTTTCACTAATTAAAATTTTAAAGGCTACTAGTAGATTTCTTAATTTCATAAATTAGGACACAAATCCGAATATATCTTCCAGATCAATTGCATAGATTTTGTAAATGAACTAATAATACAACATTTTTCTAGAGGGAAATGTACTAATTGTTCACAAGAATTAAATCCTCTGTTGGTGAAGGAAGAACAGTTTCTAAAAATGAAATCATTTTTTTTAAATAATATTTTATTAGGAAAAAATATTTATTCTAAAACTTCTCCAAAAGAATTTAATGATTTCCGAAATTTTATTGAAACAACTTCTTCATATGATATCGTTTTAGATGGATTAAATATAGCTTATAATTCAGGAGCAAAAAATCGAAATAATTTGGGTCAAAATGTAATTTACTATATACTATATCTTAATTATGATTTGAAGTCATATAATAAAATCAGATTTTCATTTGTAGATTTTAGCGGTTGTAAATCATTTTTATTCATTAAATAAAAAAATCTTACTAATTGGCAGAAAGCATATGCTTGTGTGGAAACAAATGGATAAAATAAAAAGTAAATCAAGAGTATTTGCAACTGATAATATGTAAGTATTTCTTTAAGAGGTCTTTTGTCCAGCAATTTTAAAAGGATTTGGGGTCTGAAACATTTTTTTTTGTTTCTTATATTTACCCAAACTTTTTAACACTTAATGATTTTTCTATCATTCTTAATAGATATTACTAATTAATTTAACAATGCTAGTTTTTGTATTTTCGAAATCAGGAGAAAATCCTCTCATTCTTCGATTACATATTTCATTTAAACTTTAACATTCTTATTCTTCTTCTTAGTCTTTCAAATAGACACACGACGCTGTTCATCCAATTTGTTTCCGCCTTCGGGGTCGTAGCTTTCCTTCCATCTTTTCTTTGGTCTGCCTCTGCTTCTGTACCCCATGGACGGTTATGCAGAAAGATCTTCGGGAGACGATCGTCAAACATTCTTTCAACATGTTCGGCCCAATATCGCCTTTGATCATTCAACTATATCTTTTATCCCACTTCGCTTCCTTAGCTCTTCACTGTAGATTCTGTCGCGTAACGTCTTCCCGTGTATGGTTCTTACAATCCTCATTTCGGTTGTTCTGAGTAGTTGTTGTGTAAAAACTGTATTCGCCCTTGCTTCGGGGCCATATGTTATTACAGGCAGAAAGCAAGATTTGTATAATCGTGTTTTGCTTTCGGGAGACATAAATTTGTTTTTTCATATTTAGTTATAAAGGCATCCGGAAATTCTTTCGCCTTTAACCACTTGCGACTTCACTTCGTCCTTTAAATTTATTTTGCTTGAAATTTCCACACCTAGGTAGCTGAATCTCGAGAGTTCTTCTTTGGGGATTAGGGTGCTCCTTATTTTGGATATTTTCGAATATTTACGCAGACTCTTATGGTTCTAAATAAATAAAAAAAAATATCTCCTAAGTTTCAAGTCTCTATCTCAATTTTAACCTAGTGCTGCTACACGGCGATTAAGTTTCCCATCTAAATAACATTTTTGGCATTGAACGATCCATTTTTTATTCCGGCCAAAGTAATGGTTCAAAAAATTTGAAATTCTGTAGATTTTATCCTTATAATAGTAGCTATCCCTCAGAATTTTTACAGATTTTTAGCTATTATAATTTTAACTTAATAATACTAAAAGATATAGCAGTATTTTATCTAGATGTAACTCCAAAATTATAATAGATTAAAATCTGTAAACATTCTGAAGGATATCTACTATTATAAGAATAAAGTCTACAGAGTTTCAAATTTTTGAACCATTACTTTAGCCTAAATAAAAAATTGATCGTTCAATGTCAAAAATCCCATGTTATTTAGATGGAAACTTAATCGCCGTGTATCACTAGGTTAAAATTAAGATAGAGACTTGAAACTTGGTGGATTTTTTTTTTAATTTATTTAGAAACATATGAGCCCCTGTCCGCGTAAATATTCGAAAATATCCAAAATAAGGAGCACCCTGATGGGGATGTTATTTACTTGTAAATTACAAGTAGTGTTTGTTTTATACATACCCATGGATTTGGGTTTTTTTATTGATATTTCCATATTGAGCCGCACAGAAACTCTTTAAAATGTATTCAAGAGTGTTCAAGTTGAATCTTCTTGACTTGCTGCTAACTATAACATAAACCCTGTTAATACAAAGTCATCTTCTTAGAATCAAAAGAGACGTCTAATCATCATTGAGTATACAGTCCTAAGACTGGTTTGATGCAACAATCCGTCTCCACTCGACTCTGTCCCCCGCCAGCTGTTTAACCTCTCTAAATGTCTGGCATCCCATATGCCCAATTATTTGGTTGAAATATTCTAATCTGGTTCTTCCCCTTCCCCTTTTTCTTTCCCACCTCCCCCTCCAAGATATCCCTAAGCAGTCCCCCATGTCTCAGTGTGTGCCCCATCATCTGACCTCTTCTCTTCTTCAGACTCTTCCACAAGGTTCTTCTTTCTCCGATTCTTCCAAGAACTTCTTCATTTGTAATTTTATCCATCCATTTGATATTCATCATTCTTCTGTAGCACCACATTTCGAAAGCCTCTAATCTCTTTCTCTCCTCTTCTCTAATTGTCCAGGTTTCACACCCGTACATGGCTATGCTCCATACATATGTCTTCAATAGCAACTTCCTGTTTGCTAAGCTGATTGAGGAGGAGCATAGTAGTTTTTGTTTTGTATTAAACCCCATTTTTGCTTGGGCAATTCTTGATTTAATTTCGTTTTTGCTCCTCCCATCCCATGTTATTTTACTTCCTAGGTAGCGGAATTCCTTAACTCCTTCTAGGTTTTCTTGGTTAATTTTGATGCATTCCTGTCTCGTTTGTTCTTTTTTTGTACATACTAGGACCTTGGTTTTATTCTTGTTTATTTTCATTTTGATTTCTTCTATTAGGATTTGGTTAATTCCATTCAAGGCGTCCTCTAATTCTTTTTTATTGCTTCCTAGAAGGGCAATGTCATCGGCAAATCTTAACATAGCGATCTTTTGACCTTGGATTTCTATACCTGTATCAATTTTGTCTTTGAATTCTTTAATCGCTTCTTCTATGTATAAGTTGAAAATCATGGGTGACAGCACACATCCTTGTCTTACACCTTTTTTTATTTTGGCTTCTCTGTGTTCATCACCAATATTTATAATTGCCGTCTGGTTTTGATATAGATTGTAGATTAGTCTTCTCTCTCTGAATTTTATTCCCGCCTGTTTTAATATTTTAAACATAATTTCCCAATTGACATTATCGAATGCTTTTTCTAGGTCTATGAATCCGATGTAGACAGATTCTTCCCTGATAAAAGCCCTTTCTATTATTAGTCTAAGAGAG